>JAFMSR010001003.1:0-36081 GCA_022818135.1 Saxidomus purpurata | reverse complement strand
ATTTAAATATGCTTTTCGAATCAGGTTTGTATAACCCTCGAAATGTTAACACTCTAAATGATAATGGCACCACTGCTCATTAGACTGAATATGCTAATATGGTTTTCCAATTCAAACAAAGTGACCTATCAATATGATGCTAAACGACATGCTGTTGAGTAAATAGAATATGATTACGGTGGATCACCCTAACTCTGGAAATGTTGACACCTGGAAATTATAATGTTCGCAACTGTTCTGGAGACTTAAATATTGTTTCCCGAATAGTAAATCAAATTAAACCATTAATATGATAACCAACTATTGTCATAAATAAATATCAACATTAACGAGTCTTTTGCTTAAACGTAGAAACGTTTTGTAAAAAAAATTAATGACAGTCAATCTTTATGGTTTAGAGAGGACATTCAATTTGGTTGCCTAATGTAGAAATTTTGATTGTCAAAACTCTGAAATGTAACATTGGCAGTGAGCAGACAAGGTATTGGATACACAGCTAGAATATATTTTGAATTAGTGTATATATTTGAAGTCATCAAGTGTATCAGAGTCACAAACTACCAGAACATAAATCTTAATTACAAGTTAGAACATTCAGTGTAACATTGGCCTTAAGGATAACCCTATGGTACAAAAGTTGTCAAATTTACGTATATCATGCACGTAAAACGAGCGTGTAACGTTCAAAAACCGTGCATGCACTCATTATGTATTTTGTCAATCGTATAGCTAAGAAAAGTGGTGCTTTCATATCATATTATTCTATTCATTTTATTCGATAGTATAGTGACGGGCAAGAAAGACTTCTGTGACAGATCGAAGACATTTTTACCTCATAATCGAAATTAAGTTCTATTTCATCGACGGAAAGGACATATATTTTATTAATTTATAATCTGCTGTTGTTACGTTATTCTTTAACAAGGTATACCTGAACCGAAGCAACAAAATCTGGGTACTATGTTACCAATTTGTTTATATGTTTGATGAAAATATTAGGACGAATCAACAAAATTATCTAAAGTCAAAGCAAAAGAAATGTGACTTTCTTGTTTCGATTAATCATGGTGATCGTTTTAAAAATCCTAAATTGATTAAATCTATGAATCTAACTGCCTGATTGGAATAATTTTCCCGTTCGCTGAAACAAAGAAAAATCGGGCTGTGTCTTTGATTGACTAATAAATTTGAGTCTCATCAGAAGGCTCAATGTTCAAAATGAAGCCTTCCGGCTGGCCAAACGTGCATTGTCTTTCACTCCCGCTTGAACCTGAGGCTTGGGTTTGCCCTTTAGGCTGAGGTTCCAGGAACAGATCCTCAAATATTAAGTAAGAGTCAAAGCTACGATTAATAACCCAGTTAATGAGATCTTATGGAGTGGAGGTGGGGATGGCTTTTTTATCAGATCCTGCTACAAAAGTCCTAGCAACAAAAAAACGTGAACAGTTCTGACTAACCGTATATCGCACAGTTAGAAACTTAAATGAATAAAGATATCTTTTACTCTAGTCATCTGCATATTACACATATGATATTAAAATCTAGACTCTGCTAGAGAAGTTTCTGCTGTGGTTAGTCTGTCACCATAATTAGACAGATTGGCAAATTATTGTCCCATTTACATATCAGAAATGATTGCAATAGACACTGCATTGAGCTGGGTTTTGCATCATTAACCTAAACAAGTTTCTATATATTTTTAGATTCACTACAATCTCTGGCCGTAATGAAATCAAACAACAGTCATTCTAGACCAGAGTTATTTAAAACATTATTACATAATAAATTAAATCAATGCTTAAACACAGTCTTACAAATTACCCTGTCATGTTTCCATATCATATAGGTATATACATGTACATGTAGTATATATGGTAAGGAGAGTGCAAATGGTGCAGCCAAAGTGAGCTTGGGTTTACGGGCTGTCGTCCTGGTATTCCTTACTCACCCACATAGATATATGCCAGGATTCGAGCCACTATCCTGGATAATTGGCGTAGGGAATGGGAAACATTCAAAATCACATTTCGCCGCAGTTTATGGGTACTTGGCATTCCGTTGGGATACTCCTCATATTAAATGGACAAATCGATAACACGTCTTAGGCTGAGCGAACACTTACTACCACCCAGCAAGTAATACTGTATAGAGGTTGTTGGAAACTCATAGTAGACTGTCAAATGAAAGATCAAATAAATTACCAAATTTACTATAGTTGCTATCTGACCCCTTCCTGCAAATATATAGGAAAAATCCTAAACATGTTTTGTATAATTGCCATTTTTTTATATTCGACAACATCTAAGTATCTTAATTGCAGTAGTAAACAAGCTTTTTCAAGGTTAGTTGGTGTTGGCTTAAATTGATAACCCGACAACATAATTCAGTTGTATAATTACTTAAGCTTACTTTAAGCCATTACAAAATTAGAAGAGTTTGGCGGGTTACATGTAAGAAGGGATTGCCAAACAATAGTACCTGTTGCATGCCTGTTTCGGGTTATAAATTACTGCAACTAAAGTCTACAGTCTACAGGCCAACCTCGCTTAACAACACTTCCGAAAATCAAAAGCCTCTCTACATAGACAAATATTCTATTTCCTGAAGCAGTTATATATGAATAAATCAACCTCCCTAGAACAACAACCTCTCCTAAAGAAACAAAAGTTGATGTTCATTTTGAAGTTGTTGTACAGAGGTTCGACTGTATATCGTTTGATACTGTATGTAAGTTTGAACTGTCTGTATGGTACCATTTAATGATTATAATTAAATATATATATATCACTGGCTATAATCTGTACATGTAATTTTCCTATTGTTAAACTGTAAGGATATTTAGTTTTCTATTTTTTTCACATCTAGTTCTTCTCCTACATCCAAATGTAAGCTAATGTCTGCTAACAGCCATACTGCTCCTACCTCAAGTTGAGTAAAACATCAACCCTTTGTCGAGGCAAGTGCAGGTCATGATCAGTGGATCATTGCGGCTTTGGACTGGCCACTGGTCAGAGAGTTGGTAAATCTGATCATCTGAATCGTTCTTACCATAATATAGATTATAATTTAGGAACTGAGCACATAGTATAAATTGATGTAATCCTAGTATGTCTTGAAATAGGTTTTATTAGATTTGTCAAACATATCGGTCTTGCCAGGACCCTCACACTCAAATGATTGTATTTTATTATTACAAATAGTTAATGTTACTAAAGAGACTGCCAGAAACCCCATGTTTTGTAAATCGTTTAACTTTGTAAGTAGTAAGTTGTGCAAAGAGCTTAGTTATCTAAATATACAGTAGTATATTATCATAAGAGACGTGCCAATATATTTTTTGTGTGAAATGAATGAAACATTTTTTTTAAATGATGGAATTATATGAAAATGATGGCACAACTGTGCTCAAGTGGACTTCCTGTCCCGCCAGTGATACCAGCTGACACTTTTTTCAGTAGATAAATCTTTGAACACCTCTATATTATAAAAAGTTTGTAGTTTTAATGATAATAATAATAATAATAATAATAATAATAATAATAATAATAATTTCTTTATTTTACGAAGGTATTACACATTACTTTATGTAACAAATTACATGTTCTTATTTACAATGTGGCCATCGATAAAACTAAAAAGAAAATAAAGCAAATACAAAACTATCAAGTGGAATAAACACATAATTAAAAACACACATGTCAGAAACAAACATATGATTCATGTACACCCGACAGACACTCCTTAATTTTAGATTTTATATTCAATGGCAAGTACACAATAGTATCACAAATGTAACAGTAAGAAAACATTCAAGTAACTGACATAAATGCTATAATACGAAGCACGATAAAACAGTCGATGAATACAATAAACAGTTTATGCTTTGTATTTGAATGAATCTTTTAAATACACTGATCTTGGTTTCGGTGGAACAATATCAAGACGTTCAGTTGAACGTAGATTATATCTGCTATTGGTTGAAAAAGTTATAAGATTTGAAATATTATTTGGAACTTGCCTCTTTTTACACTTGTAAATAAGTAGCCCAATGTGATAATTACATCTATTTTCAAACGAAAGCCATTTTAATTCTCTGAACATATCACATGAGTTAGTTCGTAATGGTTTATTTAATATAATTCTAGCCGCTCTCTTTTGAATTTTCGTTATTTTATTAATATCCGATTTGCAATTTATTCCCTTTCCCACACAGTACAACAATGGTCAAATAATGGCATAATATATGCGTTATAATACATTCGCTTCATGTCCTCAGACAAGAAGTATATAATATGTTTTAATAATGCTACTTTTGAGTTAAGTTTACTACACATTAAAGCACTCAGAAAAGTAGGCGGAGTTTCGGACATGGAAGTAGCTCCTTCCGATTTTTTCTAATTTACTCCTGCGCAGAAAATAAAACATAGAAATGGATACTATATCAGTATAAATACATCAGTCGCATGAAAACGACTTTTTTTAAGAACCTAAATATTATTTTTGATTGCGTCAAGTAATTCTCAGAATACCCTCACCTTGTTTTCTAAACAAGGCCATTAAATTCAGGATAAACAGTCATACAATGTTTTGATTCCGGGAGACAAAACTATGAATGAAAACGTTTACGTCATCACACTGACGTCATTACCCCACGTTAAAACGTTGTACAGTTCAAATTAACGGTAAGCATTTAAATCGATTGGCTGCTTTGTTAAGTTCTGAATCTGACGTCTTCTGCATAATGTCAATCATGTATTTTGTCTTTTTATATTTTATGTATTAGATGATTAAACTTAAATAAGTTTGTATAATATAGTTATGTTTGATATCTTGAATGGTTGCCCGAGTAGAGGAGTGAATTCCAGCAGCCACTATTTATGTTATTTTACATATTACCGCCGAACTGAAAAAAGGTCCGTAGTAGTTACGATAGTTTTCAAAACATCGGCTTCTAAGAATCGAAATAACCTATGTCTTGGAGTGCTTTATCGAAATCGAAATTCGCCCTCGTGCTTTATTCCGCCCGAGGAATGCTTCAATTTCGATTAAGCACTACAAGCCATAGGCCATAGGCTATTTATTAAAAAAATGATAATGTACATCCGATCTATTATTATGTCAAAATTTATTCTGGTCTAAATAGGTTTATTTTAGTCATTGGATACTAAATGTACTGACATATACCATTTTGTTAGATTCCTAAATTGTATATATTATAGAAATCCATCATTTTTCTTTATAAGTGTGGCTGTGGTGGTACTTGAACTATGTCCGGTCTATTATATTTGTTCCTCATCTCTGACAGTTTCCTTAAATGCCTTGATTATATATATATTTAAACAAATATAGATCCTTTTAAATCTTTCTACGTATCTAATCTCAAAATAACTCATAGAAACATGAGTATAATAGCTTAATCCTGCGACTGCTGAACTCTATTCTGCATCCTCATAGTTTTTTGATGTTTTGAAACATGTTAGGATACAACCCTCTTTAAAAATATAGTGTTGCTAAGCTTTTTCATATTGTTGTCAGTCTTCCGTCCATTTACGAGCAATTTCTACATGTGAACTACAGGAACAAATTTCAAACATTATCTACACAATGTTTATCATGTATTACCTATTCACAATATCAGCAGAGTCATTTATATACAAAACATTCCAATCTTGGATATAGGTGTACATCTAAATGCTGCAGTATTATATATTTTATATTGATGAAACTACTTTTGTAAAATGATCCATCGGATAAAAGTGAATGTACGTCATTCATCTGCCAAGAAAGTAATCACCAATTGATTTTAATTGTATCTTCTGCATTCTTACAGTGGCGCCTGCGTGTGGGTTCCCCGCGCACACGGTTTCTTTCGCGTGCAACACGAACGGCACACGCTTCATGGTTCACGCTCGATTAACCGTGTAGCCAATCAGAACTATGAATAAAACGTGTATCGTGCAGAACCGGGTTTAACCGTGCAGCCAATCAAATAAGCACACTAACCGTGCAGCCAATCAACATCGAGATTATATAGCCTGACATTTTAGGCAGACATGTCTACCAACGTTTTATATTTGACAAAGTATGCCGAACGAAATGCTTTTGTGAATTGGTAAGTGCTTCGGCAAATATATTCCTAATATATTACAATCTGTCTGAATAAAACCAAATGATGACATTGCTACATTTTTATAATAGGCTACACGGTATCTAGTCACCTGGTCACCTCGTACCGTAGTCAATTCGTACTCTATTTAGTCAACACGTACCTTAGGACAATTGCATAGAAAATTAAGTCTGTGCATAAGGAATATTTTTTAAATATTTAGATTTTCAAATGATAATTCTTATTACTAGATTTCTTTTTTAAAAGCCGTTATTTCGTTTCTTATAAAATTTATCCAAGCGATACGACTTTTTGCACAAATTATTTTGGCGTTTCTATGTGACCCCTTTCACAGATCTGATATTTTATAACTGTCACACCTCTACGCCATATTTTAATGTGCTCCATAATAAGCAGAAAGTGTAGTTTCAATATTAGGTACAACCGGCGCTAGCCCAACAAATTGTGCGCCAGGTCTTTTTGTTATATACGACGACCGCCCTTCTCATGCAATATCAGTTTGTAAAATCGGTCGGTCTTGCAGTCGAAATATTGAGGCTAAACCGGTGCATAATACATAATTTACCTACTTCTAAAAACAATTTTCCGGTCTAACGTAATGAATTAAAATCACTTTAAATGAATAATTATGAAAAACCTCGCCACTTTATAAAAATCTGATTTTTAAACCTAAGCATGCAGGTTTACACGTAAGGCACGATATGCCGTTTATTTTCATATTACATCCATTGATGCAGGTGTGTAATTAGATAAATATAACTAAGAATTGTGTTAGCATCATTTTACAACTTAATCCTATCATATAAATCATAAATACATTTATATATTGGATTTTATTGGGTTTATAAGTGCCCAACAGAATTTCGTTTGGGATGTGTTCCCAACTATTGGCACTTCAAAGTGAGACGTAGAAGGCGGACACTTGTAAAATGTCAACCGGTAAAATCCTTCGAAGCGGAAATAGTGAGTCAGCATTCTTGTACCTCATTGATAAATACAGTGAAAGCCTGTGAAGCAGCAAACAATGCTTACTTGATGTTTATTCTCAGATTAACCGTGACGTCACACTGACCAGCTAACCAATCTGATTATTAGGTCGCTTTCATTTCTCCATTCAGTAAAAGGTGAAAACTCTGTCTTTACCGTTGACTCATATCCAGGGTCCGTATATTACAATATAATGTAATATACGGACGCTGCTCATATGCATGTTTAAATTTATTTTAAACGAAACAAAAAGCTTTTAACAACAGAATAATCAAAGCAATCTTATAGTTTCAACGTATTGGGAGATCGTCTTCTTTTATTTCTAATCTTGGTTATTGTATTATTCAAAGTTATAGATACATATAGATCAGCGAAGAAAGCCGAGGAATCACCTTTCCCGAATGTAAATTAATTATCCGTACCCGGGTGTGCGATTCCGAAAATACAAGCAATTAATCTTCTATTTCATCGCAACTGTGCTTTTATTCATCGGAGACCGTAAGCATGTCTGTCTTTCTTATTTGTATCATGGCTACTGCATATTTGTATAGGAAAAACACTGAACTGTATTACTGTAATAGAGGACATGATCTTTCTGAAAAAGAGAACACTTTCCAGATTATTTTTTTTTATTGCCTAGATTTTTGTATTACAATTTACAATTTTGAAAAGTTACAATCGGCCGGTTAGAAATAAAATAAAAAACAAATACACTTACTTGCTCCGGTATATGATTTTGTAGGCTACATAACATTGAGGTCGCTACCACACAATTTTGTTAATTGTCAATTGGGAAATTTATGCGAGATAAAAGTCCATTTTGGGAAAAGATTTACAATAATATTTTTCGTTATGCGACATTGACAACCGGAAGTCGAAATAAATTTACCTCCCCTGAGACATGGACTAAAATTCAGGCCCAGAATCGGATTAGACTGGTAATGCATAACACGCAGTACTGTGCGCTGTTATGTTATAGTGCCACGAAAAATCGATACCACACAAATGCTTCCTCCAGAAATGCTGCAATCATGTAAACAAACTTCGGGAAAACTTACTATGCATTTTGGGAAGTTGCTCTGCCACAGTTGGGAAAGAATACTGTATTTTTGAATTGGGAAGTGGCCGAATATCGACTAGGTACTCTTGAATTTTTAATAACAAAACTGGGAATTCAACGTTAAAAACAAAGATTGTTTTGTAACTTGCCAACGCCCCTATATAGATCATCAAAAGTGTGCGGCCTGACTAGTTCATTTAGTGTCTTTGAAGATATGCTGCACTGTAGCGCCTGAAACACTAGTCTAAAATGCGCCTTTACGCGTTTAAGTATAAAACTGAAACTTACCAGCAAATTAACTTTACAAAGGCACTTGTAGATGTCTTTTTGAAATATAACAACACATTTGTATGCTTTAAACATGTTGTAATTGTTGTATTTTATTAGATTTTATGCGTGGTTAGAAAATGGTACGAAAATGTCCACATTTTGCCGAAGTCGGTTCGTAGCTGGGTACGAACAACTAAAAAATCACATTATAGATCATACATCATGGCATCTGTGGCCGAGTGGTTACGGTCACTGACTGATGATCACTTGTCCCTCACCGCTGTAGGTGCGTGCCCTACTTTGGTCAAGTTCTTTAATGTCTGGAAACTATCTAGGTTCTACCCAGGAGCCTGCTCGTGACTGAAATAATGCCCGAATTGGAACTTAGGGTCTTCCTCCTCCATGAAAGCTGAAAGTTGCCATCATGACCTTCGCTGTTGATTGTGACATTATATCCAAATCAATCGATTGGCACAACCCTGTTTAGTTTAGATATATAAAAATGTATAGCACTGCCTAGTTGATTTCTTATCAAGACCCCAGTTTCAAAATTGACCATGATTTTACATCAGCTTAATATACTGGGAGGGGAAAATCTTCATGGCCTTGCGGACCTTTACCAAGATTGTGAAGATGACGAAACCCAGATCCAAATTGACCCTGTATTGGGGTCACTTTACTTTACATAGGTTTTAATATAAATTCTTTAATGATTGTCTTCAGTGGACCGTAGTGATAGCCAGTCAAACAGTATAGGGCCATATCTTTGCTATTGAAAACAAAAACATGCACAATGATTTCATGCAAATCTATGAGATTAGTTGACAACAATATTATTTGTTCAAAGGGATAACAAGAACTGAATAGCCGACAGTGCAGATCATGATCAATTAAGCAAGGTGATCAGTCGTAAATGCAGGATCATATTTTGTCCAGCAGTGCAAGGGTTAATTTACAATTTTGCTAAAGAATGAAAATATCACTTACATTTGTATCTCCACTTGACAAAGTCCTTTGTCCAGCAGAGGTCATGTCATGATCATGATGATGGTGGTTTGTCCGTTTTCTGTCTGTCTGTAAACTTTACCTCAATATTCTACAGGTCACAAACTGAAACACTAATCAATCAATATATAATTACTATCTTAAGTTTTTCACATCCCATTTTGTAAAATCAGTCTACTGTCAAAGACATAATCAGGTTTAGAAAAATACTTTCTCAGCACGGCACACACGGCACACACACACATATACACTACCAACACACACTAGCATACAAAGCAAACACACGAGGACAAAACGAACAATTAAAGGAACACAGTGGGGCACCGCCTTGGAACGGTCAGTGGCAAAAACACCACTGGGGAGCTTAAACCGGTTTATGGTGCGCACCCAACCTCACTCTTACCCCCACCATGTTCCAAAGTCACAGGACAGTGTAAATAAAAGTAATCCCTGCTAGGTGAATCTCTAACACACGCATCAAGCCATTGCAAAATTTGGTCTGTACAGTACGGCACAGTATTAATTTTACTGTTGGTTTTCAGTGTAAAAGGAAGTTAACCCTCTGAAGAGCTCAAATAAATTTTTGTTGTTACCAGCCAGGGGTGTAAGTTGTAACTTTTTTTAGGTAATTTTGAAAATAACTACAGTAAGTGAAACATTTTGTCAATAAAATTGCTTCACTTTGCTGAAAGAAATAACTCCCTTGAAAGTAGAGGTGACCAAAATAATGGGCATTTCTGAAAACTTGTACAGGTAACAATTCAACATTTCAGTTTTTCATTCTTCATTACAAGCAGATTACCTCTGCAAATACCTTTAGATAAGAGAGAGAAATGCAAGTTATTTCTTTATAGCTGACAGTAATGACTTTTCAGTTAGACATAATGGATTTATTGGCAAAATTGTCTTAGAGATGACCTGAAGAATGTCCTACTTCTACGGTTTTGTCGTGGCAAAAATTATTTTAGTGGATGGTGAGTAAAAGATAAACATAACTTGTACAAATTATTTTCAAAATAACTAAAACAAGTTACAACCCTTACTGGTTATGGTGATTTTCAGACAGGTGCTTCCCAACCTATACTAAAAGGAAATTGACATTTCACTTTTTTATTACAAGTTTAGAACAGTAAATTGTAAATGTTACTTATATGAATTAAATATATTAAATTATATTACACTGCAAAAACATTAAGCCAGAGATAGGGCATATCCCCCTGCACATCTTTTGAGGCTAAGCACTTGGAAAATATCCGCTGTATTATTCAACTCATTCCTCAGTTCACTGGTGCTTAGAGGTGGCAGTTTGTGATTAAATGGAGGTGGCGGTCCTTGCCAATTAATGTGTATTGTATGCCCTAATGGGTAAAAGAAAAGGAAAATAGCAATTATCTTGTCTCTTATTAACTTTATGTAATGGACATTTTGTAAATTTGAAAGAAGACTACCATTTGCAATGAATGCACTGATAAATTTAATACAATGGACTGTACCAATATGTAATTTCTGCATAGATATTAAAGCCCCTGGATCACTTAAAATGTACTGATACAGTTACATAAATTTATTGATAGGATAATGATAGAATCATGTTCTATTCACTCTAAAAACAATGAAGTTGACATAATTATGCCTTTCTTTTGTATTCAAGTTGTTTCTTTCAGAAAAAGAGTTGCCATTTGCAAAAGCATTGAAAAAGATACCGCACTATGTTTCTGATATGTACTCATCGATTTAAAAGCAAAGTTAGGAATGGTTTTGGCACAAATAAAGGTCTTTTCTGTCAGCAAGATATCTTTCTTGATAAAATAAAAGCTACTTGTAAATTTGATCCTCGGACTTTAAACATGACTTATTCTTGAAAATGTGTCAACTTTTGTAGAACAATTTCAAGGCTTGTACTACAGTTGTATTTTGAAATATGAAGTGTACACTCGATTAAATGAAGCATCAGTACTGATGGACTAAGAACATCATTTAGTTAAAACTTATTTAATTCACTCTGATTGTGGAACAAGTTCTTGCAATGTATATCATCTACTCATGATGACTGTTCCCGTGTGTTCTGACCAGCACTCACACCGATAGAATATTCTTTTCATCATCATTTTAATCATGAGATGTTTCATATTTCCTCACTCAAGTCAAACTAGAAAAAATTATTAGGCCACTTCTCTATTTCAGTAAGTTATATTCAATGCTCCAAAGCTGTAGTCTCTATCTAACTCCATCTTATTCATTGTCTGAGTCCGCCACGCAACTAATGCAAAATTTGCCTGAACATGACTAACTAGATTGATCTATGGTCTTCTGCCACCCAGTCGCACACAAATACTGCAGCACCAAAGACATCAACATATATACTGTGATTGTTTTCTAGGAAAACTGCATGGCAAAACTCTTGTTGTATTCAGTGTCACTGTGTAGTTTTTCAGCTCATGGTCAGAATTATTGTTTATAATGTCAGATGGACAAATGCACACGTAACAATGCAAGATGGGATGTCAGAAGGCTCCATGTAATTTTTGCACCAAAACTGTTCCATACATAGTAAGACAACATTTGATCATTGTGTGACAGTCTTCAATCTCACTAAACAGCATGATCTTCCTGAAGTAAGATATGATGATGGCCCTTTCAATTGTTTCTTCTTGAATAACTGGATTACAAATACAACCATTCAGAGAACCCGTGGCTAATCTTTCAGTAAAAGCGTGCCTTGTTACCTAGTTTACACTACAAACATAAGTCGACAGTATCGTTTTTGAGATGATTTCACG
Organism: Saxidomus purpurata; assembly: GCA_022818135.1. NCBI lineage: Eukaryota > Metazoa > Mollusca > Bivalvia > Venerida > Veneridae > Saxidomus > Saxidomus purpurata. The sequence goes on along the minus strand of JAFMSR010001003.1, from coordinate 23,852 downwards.
TGTACAAACTACAGCATTGAATCCATAACGGCATTGTAGAAACAATGAACACGTGATGCACACTTTGTGATCTAATCTTAATCTAGCTTCTTTCTTGGGATAACATTTAGTAAATAGAATTTTTTTTCAGGGAAAACTTTGAAAGCAAAGCTCTGATTGGCTAGCGGAGAAATTGTCTGAACCTGTCCGTCTATCGGTCGTCCTTACATCCTCATGGCGAGATTGGGCAAATTGATGAAGCTTATTAAATAGTGTCTAATTAAGTTATTGGAATATACCAAAATTATTTGAATAGTTTTGATTTCAGTGGTTCGAAATGCCTCAACCTTTGCAGTTCTAGAATAAGCGCCAGACATCTCGTATTTAAATCAAAGCGATGAAATAAACCTACCACCAAGATTACTAAAAGAAAAAAGAGACATCAACGGGGATTTAAATATTGCTATTGAGTTAAATAAACATTTCATAAATATTTCAAATATAATTGTAAAATCACCATTTAGGCAGGAAAATTGTCACTGTACTTGTTTACAAAACTTTAAATGGAATCACATATGACAGATCTGCTAACATTTTCAACAAATAAACATTACACGCTTCGATCTACTGCAAAAACTGATTTAGTGTTAAGGATGTCTGCTACGTTGTTCTGCACATGCGCGAAATGTCGGAAGTGAGAAAATGTCGTAAAATAGTTTACCACAGAAATATAGTTAAATTCATCTAATAAATGTAACGGAATTAAATTGTTGATATAAACTATCGACTTTGTAAAATATAATGAATAATATAATAAATAGAAACTAAAAACGTTTACGACAAATACTATCGTCAAGCGGATCTGTATTTTCGGTTTCTGTTTGCAAATTGCGGCTGTCAGACGATACTTCAGTTTTTGTTTATGTATACTAATTTGTTATAGCTCGATTGTGGAGAAAAACCAGAACTGGTGTTAAATATGGTGGTACAGTTGTATTGAATACCGTTGAGCTAATTATGTCGTCTAAAAGTATAGATAGAAGAGGACGTTTTTTGTCAAAATCTAAAGCAGAACGATACAATGTCATAAAAGAATGTAACCCAAAATTTGAGAAAAAAATGGATCATGTTGAACAGTGTGCAATTAGTTATGATCATAATTATAGTTTTACATCTACTGTTTCACCATCAGTCCCTGATATTGGAATTATTTCACATGAAGAAACTGTTTTAGCAACTGGGGATGCTGACTTGCAAGTAGGAAGGCGGGAGGTGGAACTTTAAGTTTTGGCTGAAGGGTTAGCTTCATGCAAGACTTGTAAACAACCTATACACTTGTACAACATTATAAACGTAACAAATTTTGGATTAGGTGCTTACCTGCACATTGAGTGCAAACACTGTTCACATACAAATGTTATTCCAACTTGGAAACGCCATGGTAAATGTTTCGACATGAACACCAAATTGGCTAGTGGTGAGTGAATTTTTAGCATGTTTTATCCATTTATAAATGTTAGAGATATATATTTATATGATGTTTTTTTTTAAAAAAAATTGATCATACAGAAAGCTATTCAGCTTATATTCCAACTACTGACAAGTTGATGATGGCTTTTTTGGCTTCATCCTAATTTGAGTACATTATCGTAACACCATTGGGGCCCATGTACGTTGTCTTCAAAAATTTAAACAGAACTCAATGTACAGTTCTGACAAAGTATGGTAAAGGTTTTCATAATTTGTTTACCCGATGTTTTTTACACGTACACCGCCTTTTACTCAATTAACTGCCGCTAACATTTTACTAAATAAATATATTCTAGTGTATTTGGTGCAAAGCATTAAGCCTTGTCCCCATAACAAGAAGTTATAAGTGTGTTGAAAATCAAAATACCAAAGCGGGTATAAAAACTGGATTTTGTTGGTCTGCCTGACAGAATATATGGATAACATTTTCATAAATATCTGTTTTTAGAAAATTAATTCACCTCATAATTTCAAATGACAGGTCATTTATATTTAAAATGCATGAACAAGTACATATACCTAATTGAATACAATGTAAATACGGTATATTATGAAAGTTAGTTGATCTGCGGCTTCTTATGTGTGTGTGTGTGTGTGTGTGTGTGTGTGTTGTGTGCGTGCGTGCGTGCGTGCGTGCGTGCGTGCGTGCGTGCGTGCGTGTGTGTGTGTTGGTGGTGTGCACTTCTGGGTGCTGTGGGGCTCGTTTTGGGGAGGCTGCGTTTTTGGTACGTGGCATTCCCTGTTTGATATTATTTTTGTTTTTTTGTTTTCTTGAGTTGGCTGTATAGTTCCTGATTACACGCGAGATGGAGCCTCGAGTGTGATCCTGATCTATGCAGGCAACGAGAAAGATACTTATGCAGATCAACCAACTGTTATAATATACCTTCTATTATATTTCCTTTACCAAATGTCATGTAAGATTTTATATAAAAATTAATTTGTGTCATCAATGGCATAAATTCAACATAAGGTGCTATTTCATGTCAAGTTTTAAATGACGTCACTTGTATCTTCTGTGTATAAACAAACAACAGTAATAAAAACTACATAATTAATGTAAATCATCTTTCTGGGTTTTTTAATGCGGAAAATAATTTGTATTCATTTGTCTTCAAATATGACACAAAAACAATGTGACAACAATAAAACCAAACTTATTTTACTGCAGCAATGTGGATCTTTTTATCAACTTCTATGGTTAGAATGTGATATGAATATGCATCTGTGTACAACTTACATGGTGGACAGCTAAGATACGGCTAAGTTGATCTGATACGGAAAATGTGTTATGGGACTTTGTATTTTACTGCACAAATACTTAAGAAAATTCAGATAAATATTAGTAGGTATATAATAAATGTAGATATTATATAAGAATGACTCTTGCTGAATGTTAGGGTTTGTGTGACATGTGTGTCTGTAAACACCCTCCGTTCTATTGGTAACATTAACCTACATGTATGTAAATGATTAAACCAAAGTCAGTCTTGATTATTTGTATTATCTCACAATCACATTCCTGTAAGTGAAATTGTTAAAATGTCATCTGCATCTTTGAAAAAAAAATTATATGCAGCAACAAGTGAACAAGTATGATAATTACTGAAATATTTGACATTTTAACCATTTCAGCAACGTTGCATACAGGACTTGGTGAAGCTCAGGTGAATAGGGTATTGGCCTGTCTTAACATACATACTGTCAGTCACAAAACACTAGACACCAGGTTTGGTCTCTGTTTGCTTTCTTTCTACCTATTTATTTTACATTGATAGAAAAGAAAGACTTTTCAATTTATTTTAAACCGCTCTCACTGATTGCATTATGGGTTTCTTACCAGTGTCGCTCGCCATTATTTGTAGGGATTGTGGAAGTCAAATTCTGCCACTGACTGTATTCCTCCATGTAAGAAGTCTACCTCTACATCATGGTGCCTCCATTACTTTAATTTTTAGTTACTTTACACTTGGATACAGCTTTGGATAAAATCAATTAATGACAACTTTTGCTGTTTCTCATGGAAATAATTAAAAAATGTACCTTGTACAGAGTTGAAATTTATGAATTTATGTTCAATGTTGAATACATTTTCTAAATTATACAAATGTTTTTAATCAAGTGGTATATTCTGCTGTCTTTACCTCCAATTTGATATAGAAATTGATTTCCATAATTATGAAAGAATATAATTTTTTTCAGGATGAAAGAAGCTGGAATTGCCATAGAGACCATTGCAGAAGAGGCTGTAGCAGATTGCTTGAGGGAAGAGGCCAGTTTTCACAGGTTGAAAACAGGATTCTTTTTAAACAAAATTTCACTAATCATGCTAATGGTCACTTGTTTGGTTTTATTCATATTTGTAGCTCATCAAGTCACTCTTGAGTCCGGTTCCTGATAAAACCGGTACTGGTGTCATACGAGGAGGTTCAGTCGTGACCCAAGTGGGGTTCGAACCCGCAACCTCCAGGATGAGCGGCAGACACCTTAACCTCTATGTAACCAGATATTAATGAGATTGATGGATGTTATTGTTTTCTCAGGCAGTTATGTGTGGCATCAAACATTTATTTTCGCACCTTAACTTTAGTATCAGGAAATGCTAATGAAACTTGACAGAAATAATCAACAACAAAGCAACATTAAAATTGATGATGAATTAAGTTTACACCTTTCTTAAAGGCCACTTTCCTTTTCAATTGTTTGTTTTATAGTGAAGGCAAAGAGATTGAAGTGTCAGTTGATGCTGGGTGGCAGAGGCGTGGTTCTGGTAGATCATGGTAGCCTGGCTTTTAACCGCAGATGACTAGTATTTGGACTTTACCTAGATTTAATCAAGGCACTTATTCTGACCAAGTTTCGTTAAGATCCAGTAAAAATGCAACCCTATTTGCATTCACAAGGTGCTACGGTTTGACCTAGTGACTAAATTTTTTACCCATGATGACCTGTATTCTAACTCTACCTTTATGTTTTCATTGCAATCATTCTTACCAAGTTTCATATAGATCCAGTGAACAATGCTGAACAGATGACAAACAGATAGACAACAGACACCAGGCCAAGATAATATTAGTTTGCCTGTCATTCCTAGAAAAAAAAGAGATATGCTATTAATCCCTTAAATTGGGACATATAGTTATCAGCTAGTTATACCCCTAAACAAAGTTAAGGGGGGTACATAGGAGTCACCCGGTAGTTGGTCGGTCGGTCCGTTGCATTTTCCTTGTCCAGAGCATAACTTGAAAACTACTTGATGGAATTCAATACAACTTCATACAATGGTTAAGCACATTGAGAGGAAGTGCAGTGCACAAGAACCATAACTCCATCTTGACTAATTACAGAGTTATTGCCCTTTGTTACTTTTCATTGTATATGGAACATAACTTGAAAACTTTTTGGTTCAATTCATACAACTTCATACAATGGTCTAGTACATTGAGTGATAGTGCAGTACACAGGAACAAAACTCTACCTTAACTCATTACAGAGTTATTGCCCTTTGTTACTTTTCCTTGTCCTGAGCATAACTTGAAAACTACTGGTTGGAATTCAAAATAACTTCCTACTATGGTCCAGCACAATGAGAGGAAGTGCAGTGTAGAACAACCATAACTCTATCTTGACATATTACAGCATTATTGCCAAGGACAATGTCTCTATTTCAGTTTTTTTCCGCAAGGAATTCTGTTACTATGAACTTCCTAAGTTTATAAAGCAGTCTTTAGGGGGTATTGACCACATTTAGTGATAGCTCTAGTTAATTCTGTTATGGCAAATCTATATTGAGAATAAGTTTGAACGTCTCAAACTTCAAACAAGCCCATCTTAATGTTGCGCAGAGTCACCTCCAAGGCAAGTAACCCAATTTTAAAGGTCAATTTCAAGTATGTTAAATATTACAAATTCTGTGTTTCAGGTCACTGCACAATGCTGGGCTCCAAGTCGGGCAAAGTTGTTGGTTATGCAGTTAGGAGCAAGCAGTGCCGTGCTTGTGAAAAGAGCAAAAGCCCACCTAAGCGCGACTGTCGCAAGAATTGGGAAGGATCAGCCAAAGGTATGGAAACAGATATGGTAGTTGAAATGGTGAAAAATGTGAAAAAAGGGTTATTTTATAAAGTCAATAATTGGGGATGACGACTCAGCAAGAATTGCAAAATTTAGAGCGTCTGTCGATAAAACAATTGCCAAAAACTCTGACAGGAACCACATGAGGAAGACTATCACCTCAGCATTGTATTGTTTGCAGAAAATGCACCCCAAACTCACACCAACAGTAATTAAATACCTTGTTAAATTGTATAACTATGCTGTTGCACAAAATGTGAATGCCCCGGAAAAAATAATTACAGCACTACACGCTGTATATAAGCATCCATTTGGTGACCACTCCCATTGTGATAAATCATGGTGTGGAAAATTGATATCTCAAGAAAAGAAGTATAACAGTTTACCGCATGGGAAACGTCTGTCAGACCAGTCTCTGCAACAAGCGCTTCAAACATTGTTCACTGGCTACATGAAGCATGCAGATAAATTAAGTAACCTTGGATCAACACAAGGGAATGAGAGCTTAAATAAAAGCATTGCATCAAAAGCTCCAAAGGTCAAACATTACTCTGCCTCAGCCAGTTTAAACTTCAGGGTATTTGCCAGCATTGCTCAGAAGAATCTAGGCTACAGATACCTGATTGGTGTAAGAAAAGAAATGTTCATGTTTTCAACGTTTTGACAGTCTTTAGCTCTATTGGAGGAAGTCCAGCAGAGCTTATGCCATGGTGGTTTGCCCGTCTGTCTGTTTATTGTGGTCCTCTGAGAAGATTGGTTAAATTATGTTCATTGAGTCGGAAAAAATTAGTCAGTTGAGCAATAAAGGTCCTCTTGCACCTCTTGTTTTGTTTTTTCTGTTAAAATGTTTTTGTCACAAGTTAAATTTTCAGATTTTTATATGATTTTTCTGTGTGCCTTTTTGTCAGTTTTTTAATATTTGAAAAGTATTTGACAAGAAATTGTGCATTAATTTTGTAAGGCTCACCAAGTAGATAAAGTATTAAAACTTGAAATTGTTTAATATCTTGACAAGCAGTATTTGTGCTAGCTGTTCCATATAGATTGCATATTATTGCACCCTTAACCATTTGCTTCACATCTCTACAACAATTTATGTCTATGCTGATTTTTGATGTGTGTTAAATGTTGTACTTTAATGAACAGTAATATTTATGTTTTTTTTCTTGAACAACACTATTTTGTTGGATTTTTCTTTAGTTAAGTATCTCAAAAAAAAAAGCAAAATGATCTATAAACAAAAAAAAACTAATTCCTTTACAATTGATTATTTCACATTATTTGCATACAAATGGCAGACACAAAAAGTAAAACTGATTACATTCGTTATGTCCATATCTTTTTCAGGTTAATCGAAAACTAGGAATTTCTCCAGGAGCATACACATAAAAATGTCTGCACTGAACGATCTACAGAGTCGTAAGAGACGGGCAATATCTGCGACAAATAGAGCCAAACAAAACCGATTACATTTGAAACAGAAAAGGTAAGAGAATACTTTTTGTGGTACATTGTAGTAGTCCATTTTTTCTTGTCCTTTGCTCAGTATATATTTACAATATCAGTATCTATCTGTTGTCTGTATATAATGTTAAGTTAAGCTATTTTCAAATTTTGCAGATCTGATTTATGTTACACTTAACATGAACAGATTTTAAAAACTTCATGCTTAGTGATTTTTTATTTTTTTTAAGGTACATTACAAATAATTTTAATATTTATAACTTTCGCTCTTTCAGATTCAGAATTATGATTTTATCTTCCTATTTCATAAGAAAATAATGGATGTATGTTGCTAACTAACACAGGTCTCAGAAAAGGGTTTCTACTGAAACAAGAGAGGGAGCACTAGTATTGACGTTCAGGACCCAGACATAATGGAAATCCCACAAGGATCATCAGTACCAGTAGCCAGGCCATTGCAGCTGACCTGTCCATCCACTAACATTTACTTTGACATAGAGACCACCGGTTTAGGTACGTTATTATATCCCGCTCAAGGGGGAAGGATATTGTTTTAATGATGTCCGTCAGTCCGTAGATATAACTCCAAAACCATGCCATGTGAATTATATAACTTTCATGATTTATATAGAAAAGCCTTTCCATATCGAGTGTGTTACAATATACAAGGACCTTGAAAAGTTCATAACATTCTTGTCATCAACTCCTAACAACATTCTGTTTGGACAGAATGTTAAGACATTTGATTGTCATGTATTATTCAATTCTTTACATGCTTGTAAAAAACTTGAGTCATTTATGTTACACTGTACTGGTTTCATTGATACCAGGAAGGCTTTTTCCAAGGCTTATGCTAAACAGATGCAGAAATATTTATCTGTTGTTTGTAAGAATTTGCCTTCATTGGAAAAGTTAGTCAGTGATAAAGCTTTGAGTTTGGGAATGGCAAAGAAAATAGCAGGTAGTGGTCTGACTTTGCAACATCTTAAGATTGCCTACAAGCGTTGTGGACTCACTGGTATAGAAAATATATTTTCTGAAAGTTGGTAAGTCTGTAAGAGTCACAAAGTCTCACAGAATTATTGGATCTGTTACAAATTACCTAGAAAGGTTTGTTGGATAAATGCATGGGAAAGGACATTCCAGTAAGGTTAGAAAGATCAAATCCATCATCAAATTTAGTGTTTGGAGGATATTTTGATCAAGGCAGGATATAATGTATCTGCAATTGGTATTAAAAAACATTTTTGTAACAAAAACTGATTTTTTCTAAATAATTTGGAACAAATCGATAATTACCGTAATTTACGGTTTTGTGAATTTCACATTAAGGTGTGCGGTGATGTAAACTCTGTAAGACAATTAATTTGCCATTCATTCTTATCAACGTTATACTGAATATTAGAAGAATGAATCTAATAATTTGTTGATCAATTTTCATGAGCGTTTTTTTTTTTTTTTAAATGGTTTTGATATTACATATAATTGTGGGGTATACTTAGAAAAGTTGTTGAGTGTAAGTTTATATAATATAGTTATGTATGATATCTTGAATGGTTGCCCGAATAGGGGAGTGAATTCCAACAGCCACTATTTATGCTATTTTACACATTACCGCCGTACTGAAAAAAGGTCAGTAGTAGTTACGATAGTTTTAAAAATATCGGCTTCTAAGAATCGAAATAATCTGAATTATCACGCAGGCACATTAACGACAGGAAATGCTTCAATTTCGATAAAGCACTCTAAGTCATAGATTATTTCTTAATTAACTATTAATATATTAATATAAAAAATAAATAGTTAAACATATATACTATGTATGTATGTGATTGTGTAAATGTGATACGTCATTTTTTTTCAGATTTGTTTATAGAAGGCCGCATTGTAAATATGATGTTGTTATGGATTTCTGTAAAATATCATAATGTGTTACCGTCTGAAAATAAAGATATTATTATCATTATTATTATTATTATTATTATTATTATTATTATTATTATTATTATTATTATAGCCACAATCAGTAAAATGTGCTGTTGTCTCGAATTTTCTTTCCTCGTTCTTTCGCAAACAGTACCTAATTTCTATAATGATTAATAAAATCAGGCACAATGGGATTAACTATATTTTGTAAATTAATAAACAGATTTCTCTGAATCATTATGCAAATATATAAAGATATTTTAGTGTCGAGCACTCTAACTTCTGACCGGAAATCAGACAGGTCTGTATGTATGTTTTCAGTACCAAGTACCAAGGATAACACAATAAAGAGCAAGCCTTTTTTTAACGACAGAAGCAAATACAAGGGAATCCGGGTTCAAGACCCTAGCTCTTTTACGAAAAGACCCCTTGGTTCTTTTGCATACCCGGTGTACAGCACCGATACACGCAAGATTACCTCTGGGTTTCTAACCAGTTTATCTCAGATAGATGGGAAACACTGAAAAGTGTTTCTGAAATTCCAGTGCCCCGGCCGAGAATCGAATTGGGGACCTCCGCATTGGTAGTCAAGAGCGTTAACCACTCGACTACCGCACCACCAGGTCAAATCAAGCAGCGAGCAAGACTCATCTGTAGGACGCTGAAATATGAAAATGGTCACAAATAACCCGAACTCCTATGTGAAATAATTCTTCCATATATAACTTTTCAGGCTGTTTCTCACAATTGTCGAAATTCTCTACCTAAGTTTTCAAATTTGAGTTATGGTAACGATTTCCCATTTGTCGAAACGTTTTACATATGTGAAAAAAATGTTTCACATGTGTAAACACATTCACATATGGGGGTCCTACATACATCACATTGATATACTGTCATCCGTGTAGCTTTCAATACTGAAGATCAGATTACATTAACCAGATTCATGTATTATATAATATTTCTAATTTTGCTACTCGTATGTTTATATCAGGAAATTTCAAAGAACCTGTAGTTTGCTGACGTGTCCTGACATATGCAATCACTTCAAATTTCCAGGTTAGTTCTGAATAGTTTGTTGTCTATGACGGGCCATTTAAAAGTGTCTCTCACCCAGTCCAAATAAGAAGGTGGTTATTAATTGAATCATCTAAACTATTTCTAAGGAAGGTGCAATAGAATATGAGATGTACTTTAGGTTCCTTTCTATTACATAGAGTGTAAAAATATTGATTTCATTGCAAAGCAACGAAGACAATCGTCCAAAACGTCAGTGTAAGTGATTGTAGTCTATGAAGTGTTTATACATTTATCATGACTGATACAAATATTTATTCCACCCAATAACTTCTGAAACCAACTTTTTTATATCCTCTATGTATTGAAGCAGTAATATATACTTAATGTCAATGTTTTCTGTGGCAACTGTTTCGCTTAGAGTAGTTTCAAGTCACAAACCCAAGAGATACATTGAATACGCACACCAAACATTTTCTCCTACTCATTTACAGCCAGCTATGTCAATATATCAGACTTATATCTTGATGTGTTCAAGTTATAAGTTCATCACTGTAATTTCTTGGGGCTTTAGTAATTGTTTTAAGAGATATAAGTAACACTTCATTAAAACACAGTTCAAAGTGAAGGCTTTGTTTGGCGAGCAGAATATTATTATGTCGACCGTTTCAAATTTGACTGTATGTGGCTCATGTAGTGTTTTGTGTTATCAAAACAATTATTAAGGTGAAGACTGTTTGATGCAGTTGATCTGCAGCATCAGTATGATAAGATCTTAAAAAATAGTCAAACCTTAATAACTATGCAATTATTATATATTTAAAAGATATCACACTTACTTTGTAGACCTGTGTGTTTCAAGCTGATGTTTCTCACAAGTATGAAGAAAGCATTTTTTTAAACAAACTTCATAATACCTGAAAAGCGACAAGGTGTCTTTTATCAGTTACTTGTTTGAAAATGTTGTTTGAAATAAAGGCTAATAATCCACAGATCAAACCATGAATCTTAAAATTTCAATCACAATATAGAAACTAACAGTGAAGTTTGTCATAAAGGCATACCTTTTTCATGATATTTGCTAATATATATCTCTGAAAGACACATAATAGTAAAAGAAAACATTTGTTGGAAGATAATGTTAAATGGCAAAGGGGTTAGGCATGTTTGAGTTATTTAAAACGTAGTATCTGTAGACAAGGGAACCATCTCCAAGGCCGAACAAGAAGTTGAGGTAGCGATTCCTATGAGTAAATCGAGTCTTAGACGAAATGTACACTATCCAAAACTACATTTAACGGGCAAATCGCCGTGATATTGTTTACAATGATATAAACTTACTTACCAAGTCGGAGACCTGGAGTTAATTCTTGTGTCTTTATATACTATGTTAAATAAATGAAACGTGCTTCGCCCCTTTTGTAAATAACAAGGTATTTCTAACTTATTGTACAAGCATTTAGAGCATTATGTTTTAAAATACAATGAAAAGCATCATAATTTAGAAGGATCTTTAAAATGATCTTGAAATTGAGCATGGAGGAGCCAGCCAAGTATGTTAAATTAATACATATGATGAAATCACTTCTGTTAATGCAAACATTCAGGTATAGCTTTGAAACTAAAACTCTCACACTTGAACATTCAATTACGTAACCATGGAAAGAGCAATTTACAGTGGTGATCTTGGTCAAGTGCTAAGAAGTCTAACTATTTACATTTGAATATGAATATTTATAAATCTGATCTTTGAATAAAATAGTAATAAGAAAAAAAGGCAATCAGCAAATCAATTCTTAAATTTTCACTAAGTTCAAACACCCTTCTAACTCGAAAGAAATATTAGAGATATATCATTTCTTTGGGATTTTGTTTGCATGTTGACATTGAATTGACCGTAGACTGTATAAAAATAAGTTGCTTCCAAAAGTACGATTACTATTTATAAATCAAATAACTTTATAGATTTAAATAAATACAGTTTCTACTGTTAGTTCCTAAGACAGAACAGAAGTAAAAGGTCCTTCTTCAACTAGAATATATACATGTACATTTGTATCAAAAGGTAAGATAAATACGGAATAAATGCCAATTTTGGTCATTTTTATTGTATTTGACCTTAAAATAACCTTGACGCTTACCTTGAAGAGATCAGTATTGAATGTCAATATAGTAAACAGTATTAAATTAAAGGTCCCATTGATTGAAAAAAAATTCTTTTTAACATTTTAATATTATTCGTCAGCAAATGCAAATTTGATAATTTTTAACGAAAAATACCGAGTGGTTACCTGTCCGTAAGCCGATAAAGTTCTCAAAAAACACACCTGCACGACAGTGAAGAAATATTTCCGGACACCTACGAGCGGCAGTTTCGATATGTCTAGCCTGGAGTGACGTCATATGCAGTTCAATAGTCCCCGATAATAGATACTCTTAACAACAAAGAAAGCGATAATTTTGTCTTATTAGGCATCTTCAGAGAGTAGAGATGAGGATATTTTGAGCCCGTAACGTATAGAACGAAGTCCGTGTAATGTTATAAAATTATTTTATTAAATTGTATTTATACAATTCTGACGCAAATTTATTTGAAAACTCATTATAATTAAAATCACGATATCTACCTTAATGCGTATCAAATTTCACTTTAAGAAAAATATTTCATTCGAGTACATAAAATGTGTCATCGGCAACCAAAAAGATATACTTTCTGAACATTTATAGGGTTGCTGGAAACTTTCTTTTGCTGAATTGCTTTTTACCAAGTTGTATATTTTTATGTTTTTCAAGATTGAAACTTGAAAACATAAATAATGGTTTCATAATTTTAATTGGGCACTTTGCATGTTAATAAACTATGTTAGAGTTGGTATTGGTTTATATTGTTGTGTAATTATCAATTGCAATTGATCAGTGTACAATATGCAATAATGTGTGACCAGGCAGGGGGCGCCAATTTACAACAAATCATATTGCATCCTTTGTTGTGACTTATACCCTTGGGCTAGGTTAACTGTAATTCCTTCAATGGTTAGACCTACGCTAATTATTTAACATGGCAACGTTGTTAAAACGAGATATTGTTAAGGATTTGAAACTTTTATGGATTACCGGGGTGTTCCACACTATGTACGTTAAACTTCTAGTAGAGTAACTGTTATATTCTATATAGGGCCTTTGTTCTACATTTTTTTATTTTAATGATCTTGAATATAAATGCAAGCTTTTTCATAAAGACTAGATCTTAAAAACATGTGTCTAAAATAATATCATAATATTCTGTAATAAAATACATTTTGAAACAAACGTTTCAATCTAACATCCTCATATATGATGTAATTCGGCACGATTTAAGTTATACAAGTAAAGTTGCACTTGGGAAAATCTAGATTGGAAAAGTTTGTAACAAACAAAGTCTTAAACTTATTCCTAAAGAAATTAATCAAATTTAATAGATCGAGATCATTTTACAAAGGCCGAATTTAAAATACATCTTCTGTCTTTTCTTGTCGTGCCTGGGCGACTGAGCGGACTTTCAACGCTAGGACCGTTTCACGCCGTTGCTACTCTAGAATTTTGAAACGTTCGTCATACAGTCACATGAAGTTCGGACCCGAAATGTAATGTATTAAACACCCCGGGCCGACCATAAAACATATATAATTAGTATTATATATTCTTGTAAGTCGGGCCGGGCTTTTTTTTAAGAATGACTTTCAAGGGCCCAAACTTCATGCGACTGCGGTTCGTCCCTATTGTCTTAGTCACTGACTTTTTATATTAGAGTTCCAAGGTTGCTGGCGTAGGCTTATCTCTCACTCCATTTATTGCTGCATCCATCCAGAACACAACAAGCGCCTCCCATTTACAAAAATAATATAAATAGTAAGTTAATCGTGTTTTTACACGGAGTTTCGTGTGCTCGTTTACTATAAGCAATGTAACGGATCTTTCTCGAGTACTGCAAGTGACGTCACACGGAAACCTTTTCAACTAACTTGATTTACCAATAGATTGTCTTATTTGAACATTATTATAATATATGGTAAAAGAAATTTATCATCAATCTTGATAGCGGCAATCTTGGAAAAAATCAACTAATATAAACCTAGGTGTTTCTATAAAATATGAGTATTCTTTTCTTTATAAAAAAAATAACATTAAATTGAAAATGTAAGCAGTTAGCCACATTCCTGTCACTTTTAAAAGCAAATTGATTTATAAAAAAAATCTAAAATAAGAAAATAGAGAGCAAATATCGAATTTTCTTGACATTTTTTGTGTTTTGATTTTGAAATGACCTTGACCTTGTGGCGGTCAATGTTTTGTGGCAATTTGATGTACACTATAAAGTGAATACGATCCATGGAATCACTTGACATTATATTAATAAGAAAAAGTATCATATCTGGACATTAAAATTTCATTGAATTAGTCACTAATGGCGGCCATCCGGGTCCGTACCACGTGTTGGCAATTCATGCCGGCAGTTTTAGATACTTTAGACCTTGACGAACATTTTTTTCCGAATTTTAGCCTTCATTGTCACACTACTAGTTTTAATGTGCAGTAATGACGTCAGTGGGATGTTGTCTTAATCACAACATTTTCATGCGACTGATGTATAATATTATGCAGATATCATCAGTTTTCTATTTCTATATTTCATTTTCTGCCCGGGAGTAAATAGGAAAAGTCGGAGGGAGCCACTTCCATGTCCGAAACTCCGCCTAGTTTTCCGAGTGCTTTTATCATATCAAAGCACTCGAATTGACTATAAAAATATACCAGAGGCATATAGGAATTGATGTTGATGAGAATAAAAATAGTCCTATTAACACTACAATACAACATGACATTGTTTCCTCTTTATCTTGTATTGTAAAAAATTGTAACATACATATATTTTTCAACAGCAAAAAGGTACGTGATAAAATATTCTACTATTAGACAATCATTAAACATTTACTTTAACAGTTGTCAAAAATAGTGACTTTTTAAAACATTTTGAACAGTAAATACATATTAATTAAGAAATAATCTATGGCTTGGAGTGCTTTATCGAAATTGAAGCATTCCCCGGAGGTGATGTGCCTGGCGGAATAATTCACGAGGGCGCAGCCCAAGTGAATTATTACGCAGGCACATTACCGACGCATTTATTATTTCGATTCTTAGAAGCCGATTTTTTAAAAACTATCGTAACTACTTCGGACCTTTTTTCAGTTCGGCGGTAATGTGTAAAACAGCATAAGTAGTAGCTGTTGGAATTCACTCCCCTATTCGGGCAACCATTCAAGATATCAAACATAACTATATTATACAAAAATATTTTAGTTTATTCATCTAGTACATAAAATATAAAAAGAAATACCTGACTGACATTATGCAGAAGACGTCAGATTCAGAACCTAACAAAGCAGCCAATCGATTTAAATGCGTACCGTTAATTTGAACTGTACAACGTCTTAACGTGGAGTAATGACGTCAGTGTGATGACGTAAACGTTTTCATTCATAGTTTAGTCTCCCGGAATCAAAACATTGTATGACTGTTAATCCTGAATTTCTTGGCCTTTTTTAAGGAAAACAAGGTGAGGGTATTCTAAGGCTTACTTGACGCAATCAAAAATAATATTTAGGTTCTTAAACAAATCTTTTGCATGCGACTGATGTATTTATACTGATATTATTTCCATTTCTATATTTTTTTAGGGCGGGAGTAAATTAGAAAAGTCGGAAGGAGCTACTTCCATGTCCAAAACTCCGCCTACTTTTCCGAGTGCTTTAATCATATTAATGCACTCGAATTGACTACGGAAATATACCGTAGGCATATTAGAATACAGAATAAAAAGTTGACCGCTACCGTGAAAAACAACATAATGCATTGACCTGTATGCCAAAAATGAATACTTAATGTAACAGTAAAGCCCAAATGACCAAATGATATAAACAATGTATTTTAAGTTTAAGTTTTTTAACAGAACGTTTCCATATGAATTTACTAATTCACTTTTACAATATAGGCAGATATTAAAAGTATGACTGCAACAAAGTTGTACGCTGATAATTCAATCTCACAGGCAAGTAGACATTCATTGACGGGACAAGCAAGAACAGTTTTAATTAATTTGTCTCCAACAGCTACCCCAGACCAGATAATACAGACAATAGAAAATAAGTTTGGTAATATGTTTACTAAACAGACGATTTATGCAAAATTATATACTGCAGAACAGAGATCAAATGGATGTGTAGCACAGTGGGGTTTGAGACTAGAAACAATTCTATAACTGATAGAAACACAGGCTATTATGACAGAGGAAGAGAGGACCGATATGCTGCGTGAATAGTTTTTTTTATAATTGTCTTGATCCAAAGTCAAACCTTCATACAGATGCAGAACGTCAAGTGCATGGCTTTGATTGAAACAAACTGCCATACATAGGATACGTATAAGTTAGTGTAATGATTCTACACCGAACCGAAAAATAAACGCAACACATTTCTTTTTTGAATATGTCCGCCGTAATTATATTTTACTGACGCAAACGTATTTGAATATTATTTATCCATGTAAAATATTACTATGCCACTAAAATTTATTGAAATCATCGTACCGTGACACCTGACTGGCACATTAATACAAAAAGCACGTTTTGCACGTGCGCGTTGAAATTAAGTAAATTATTTTTAAAAAATCGATAATTTCTTGACCAGTTACGATTTTACAATTAAAAAAACACCCCAAAATATATTTAGCTGACATAAATTGTATTTTGCAATGCCACGACTTCCGGATAATTTGCGAAATCAGGCTGTCGGGATACACGAGATACACGAGATATTGACAATGTGTGAAAATTGAACTTGTGGGTAATGAACTTTGACATTATGAAATCCGGGTTATCTGTTGTTATATTTTAATGAAATTTACACAGTATGTAGGTAAGGTACCAATGAAATGAAATAAACTCGTTATTTATCATTTGAATTGTTTATTTTCAAGTTATATGTGTTTCCCCAACTGTTGCGTTTCTTTTGCGGTCCGGTGTAGGTTCAGGTGATTTTGAAATACCTGTGCCGATTTTGATTGTTCCCGATACCGAATACAACCTGAAGGTACCAGTTATTGTTGGTACTAACGTTTTGCGGAAACATTACCATTACTATGGCAGTCGGCAGTCTCTTCATTGTCGGCTAAAGCAACACTTGGATTTGTTAAGACTAATAACCAGAAAGATATTGAGCTGAGGCCTTTTTTGTCCTATAGTCGTTCAGTTAAACAAACCTGAAAAGATTGCAAGAATTCCCGTCAGAATATACAATATGTCAGCAAAATCCGTTTATTTAATCAATCCTTTGCGAACACCAACAAGTTGAGATACTTCGGAAATGGAATCCTCTCCAGAAATCTTCGCAACAACCTGAAAAAGAATCTCAAAAACATGAAAAAAAAGCTTGACAAGTGTGTATCGGAAATTAAAATAGATCTGACAAGTGTTCCTATTGATAAACCTGATTCTGTCAAAAATACCTTGTACAAGTGGAAACACATTTTCCCTTTTAGACCTTTAGATATTGGGCATACTGACAAGGTGAATCATGACATCCATCTTGAAGATCCGAAACCATTCAAAGAACCTTATTGACAAGTTCATCCGGCCTTTATACAGGAAGTAAGGGAACATCTTACTGAAATGCAAGCGATGGAAGCTATCCGACAGTCACAGAGCCCGTTTTCGTCGAACGTAGTGGTCGTCAGGAAGAAAGACGGGAGTATACGACCATGAATAGGCTTCCGTAAGCTAAATAGCAGGACTATAAAAGACGCCTATACAATACCACGCAATGACGATACCATCAATCTTCTGTCTGGCTCCAAATACTTCAGCAAATTGGACTTAAAGGCAGGTTACTGGCAGGCCGAGCTGCGGGAGGAAGATAAGAGCATGACAGAGTTCCAAGTTGATACTTTGGGGTTCTTTGAATGTAACTAGATGCCGTTTGGGTTGTGCAATACCCCAGCGTCGTTTCAACGCCTCATGGAACGTTGTTTGAATGACATGAATTTTCAGGAGTGCCTCATATACATTGACGACATTATCATTTATTCGTCTACATTCGAAGATCATATTCGTAGTTTGGAAGCCGTATTTAGACGCCTTGAAGAGAATCATTTACAGCTGATGGCAAGTAAATGCGAGTTTTTCAAGAAGAAAGTTCTGAATCTTGAACATCTTGTTTCAGAGGAAGGCATCAGGACGGAGTTCTTTTCGACCAGATCTTCGTACATTTTGGTTTTCCTTCCCGTTTACACAGCGACCTGTGCCAAACGTTTGTGTCTAACATAATAAAGGTGCTTTGTTTGATATCCTGCATGGATAAGTCCCGCACTACCCCATATTTTGCCACGGGTAATGGCCAGGTCGAACGTCTAAATGCAACGTTATTCAAGATGCTGGGCACCCTAGAAGAACACCGAAAGTCCGATTGGAAGCAAATGTTGAAACCTTGGTTCATGCGTATAACGCCACCCGGCATGATAGTACGATATTTTCGCCGTACTACCTTAATAATATGTTTGAAGACATCCAACGTTGGCCATCGACGCATTTCTGGTGTTGCTTATCGACCATCTGTCGGCAGCATCACATACCGAGTGCATCACAAAATTGCGTGAATGTCTTTTCCATACACAGTTGTAAATCAACCAAATAAGGACCTTCAAGTCTACGAGGTAAAACGAGAGGGAGTAAGGTATCGAAAGTCCGAAGCATAACTCCAAAAGTACTTGAGGGATTTACTTCAAACTTAATACACTGAAATAGCACATTGGAAGATAGTGCAGTGTGCAAGAACAATAACTCTACCTTGCCTACTTTTAGAGTTATTCCCCTTTATCAGATTTACTTGAAAAAAAATTCAGGAGCATAGCTCCAAAAGTACTTTAGGGATTTTCTTCAAACTTAATACACTGACATAGCACATTGTTAGGAAGTGCAGTGTGCAAAAACAATAACTCTACCTTGCCTACGTTTAGAGTTATTCCCCTTTATCAGATATACTTGAAAAAAATTCAGGAGCATAGCTCCAAAAAGTACTTGAGGGATTTTCTTCAAACTTAATACACTGACATAGCACATTGGTAGAAAGTGCAGTGTGCAAGAACAATAACTCTACCTTGCCTACTTTTAGAGTTACTCCCCTTTATCAGATTTACTTTTCCGAAGCATAACTCCAACACTCCTTGAGGGATTTTCTTCAAACTTCATACACTGACATAGCACATTGATAGGAAGTGCAATGTGCAAGAATAATAACTCTACCTTGCCTACTTTTAGAGTTACTCCCCTTAATCAGATTTACTTTAAAAGTTTTGTCCAGAGAATAACTCCAAAAGTACTTGAGAGATTTTCTTCAAACTTAATACACTGACATAGCACATTGGTAGGAAGTGCAGTGTGCAAGAACAATAACTCTACCTTGCCTACTTTTAGTCAAATAGAAAAATATCATACCTATACTGATAATGAACATTAATATAATTTTGCAAACCTTCTCTTCATTGCCTTATTCTTTTTCCACTTACTTGAAAACTGTACTCAGCATGACCATAACTATACGGCTTTTTAAGGATTTCCTCTCACCAAGTAAAATGTACGAAAGTACAACCTTCAGGTAACTTCTTCCCAGCGGGGGTATTAACCATGTGTAACATGGCTCTTGTTTTTTTTATTCTTGTAAACATATTCTGGATTTGTGTGAAACAATTAGATTGTTTACGGTGACTATAGTTGTACGGACTAATACAGACTCTGCTAGATAACGGCTACATTTCAGGTGATAAAGCATTACTATATCATGTATCAGTATTCAACGACGCTAGTCTACAGTATTCTATGAAAAGCCCTCTTCTACATACGTCGGCTAGCACGTTCGCCGTTGAAATGTTAACATTGCACAAACGTCGGTTCGGTAAAAACATTACGCGACCGAGGATGGTGTATTTATTGTTCGTACGTTTACGCGTGCTCGACCTAATTATGATATTGTAATTTTATACCGTTTATATACATTTGAGCTTTGTTCTTTTGCAGAAAATACATATAAAACACAATGTTCAGGACAACATTTTCCCGGAGAGATGTAATATGTTGCGGTTGTTATTTTTCAATACAATAAAAAGCCCTTATATGTATTTATGTTATTTGTTTTCATACACTCCCTATATATGCATCCTATATACCATACACTGCCAAAAACGTCATAATGTGCGATCGTATTAGTTTTACAGTAGTAGTATTTAAGTCGATCAAACGTAGTAGTTAAAAAATAGCATCCATACGCATACCAATAAGATAAAATATTACTAATACACCGCATGGCATACACTTTTACCTGTAATACGATTGACCTTTAACATAGACGATCGATAGTGCTTCACAGATGTGATATCTTTATGAAATGTATATTCATAAATTAAACTTTATCTACTTAATTAAATTTACAAATTACAGGTAATGCATTGCAAATTAATTTTCATTTTGTAACAGTAAGCTTGGTACATTTGTGAAGGGCCTGAGCCCTAAAATATGCAATAATATTCTTTTTTTCTTTGATAATTATCTACGGCTATTGTTACTGGCAAAATTGATTTTCACATTTATTCGTTTGTTATTTCAATTTATTCATTGATTTAAATTAATTGGTTTTAGGATTTCATTTCATACGTAATAAAATACTGTCCATCAAGCATAAACACGAATCAGCCGTACCTTAATACAATAAGATTTTACAAGTATTATGATGCTTTGTCTTATTATGTTATATTTTTAAAGATTAAACTAATTTTCATTTATTTTGATCATTTGAGTAATAATAAGTTTTCTGAGATTTGAACTCACAGGCTACACTGCATTAAAATATTTTGTTCTATTAATTATGCCAAGCATAGACTTAGATATCATATCATGATGAAGAAAATTGTTTGTAGTTGAACAACATGTACATAGTTCTTGAAATTTTTACAACTGACACAATATTCCTTACATCACTAACTTTAATGAACCAGTGGTAATCATTTTTTTTTTATTCACACGAACCTACATTTGTTGAAAGAAATTTAAGCGATTTAGAAGTTTCCATTGATATATTTCAGGAAAATACAGAAAAAACCCCAGAATGTATTTCTCAGTATCATTTTATCTCAGATAATAACATTAGGAACATATTAGCTCTGACCACAAGCTGTTTCTCTCTGCCAGGTGATTATTGCTTGACTTCAAGTTCGATTCCCGGAAATTAGGGAAAGTGAAATCCGCTTTTCACCAGTCCTTACAGTTTTGGAAGCAAAGGGAGTTAATTTAGTAAGAACTAGTAAATGTAAGGATGTAATGCTAGCCTATACAAACATAATACTGTCTTATTACTGGACCGAATTTAATGAAAAATACATAAAATAAACGAAACTCAATACTAGAAAAAATGCTTTAACTTTTATAAGAAAGTTCTTGCAATTAACACAATAATCTAAACTTTACAAAAACAATAATAAAATTGCTGTCACTATCTTAATATGGAAATCGATGCCCGTCTACCAACTTTCTGAGACACGCTTTTTGTACACTGTATCTTACATCCACCTTAAATCCTGTTTAAAAAATCTGCACCAAAATTTACCCGGAATGGCTGTAATTCTCATTCTATACGGTTGCAACGACAACGCCAATCTCAATATTATTGAATTACTTAGTCTTGCCTTATTCAAATAAGTCAAGGGCTGATGATCTGTGTCCAGTAAAAATCTGTGAAGCTTTGACACCGCCCATACTATTGCCAAGCACTCCTTTTCTATGATTAAATATTTTTCTTTCTTGATAGCAACTTTCGACTAGTATATTTAGGCTACAGGTAAGTTCTCTTCCTCCTGCTCTTGCAATAAAACTGTGCCTATGCCTACGTCAGAAGCATCTACTCTAAGCATAAAAGTCGTCTCTAAATCTAGCATTTTCAAAGTCTAGTCAAACTAGCCTTCAAAGACTGAAAAGCCTTTTCTTGATTTTGGTCCCAAATTACAAAATTCGGATGACCATTTTTCATTAAATCTGTGAGTGGTTCTGCAAAAGCAGCGAAATTCGGGATTAATTTTCGGTAGAAACCGACTACACCTAAAAAAAAGAGCGGACTGTATTCTTAGTATTTGGTCGTTCAGCATTTTGTATGACCTTGACTTTAGTAGGGACCGGTTCAAGAGTTGGACCTCTTCTAAACACTTTAGCTTTTGAAACCCAATACAACACTTAGTCGGTCTAGCTGTAAGCTTGGCCTCTCTTATTCGGCTGAACAACTACATAAAGGCAACAACATGCTCTAAACATGTTATGGTATATACCATGATATAATCTATAAAACTACACTCAACAACTTTTCTAAGTATACACCACAATTATATGTAATATCAAAACCATTTTTAAAGATACGCTCATGAAAATTGGTCAACAAATTATTGGATTCATCATCTAATATTCAGTTTAAAGTTGATAAGAATGAATGGCAAGTTAATTGTCTTACAGGGTTTACATCACCGCACACCTTAATGTGAAATTCACAAAACCGTAAATTACGGTAATTATCAATTTGTTCCAAATTATTTAGAAAAAGTTCCGTTTTTGTTACAAAAATGGTTTTTAATACCAATTCCAGATACATTATATCCTGCCTTGATCAAACTATCATCCAAACACTAAATTTGAAGATGGATTTGATCTTTCTAACCTTACTGGAATGTCCTTTCCCATGCATTTATCCAACAAACCTTGTTAATTGATTCCATACAGTGCTGCTTTTTCTCCAAATTAAAATTTTTACACACCAAACTTACCATGAATGATCAATGAGAAATACCAAATACAAATTCTTAAACATGGGTACGTCGAAGCGACAAATGAGTTGAAAATGAAGTCAGGGTACTCATATTCTATCAAATATTCATCCGGCTGAAATGCAGTTGAGGATTAAAATCAGTTAAAACTGTCAAAATTCCTTTTTACACTTTACATCTGCCCAAGAACATCTTCTTAAAGGATTTGAATGAGCAAACATTGCCACAAGTCTGCTAATTTTATATTAGTGAATCAAACACGAGTGTCTGTTTTACGCGCACATTGATCACAGTCTAGTAATTTTGACGTTGTTGTGACTTTTGAATATTTGAGTTACTATGTTTACAGCGCTGCAGATCATAGAGTTTGGTACCTATCTTTATAACTCTGGTGGAATGTTAAATATCTATCTTTGATCTTAGGATTTTGAAATATTCATCAAAATATCTTAAAAATTGAATAAACTACCAGACTTCTTTTAGGTGTATACTTAGAAAAGTGGTTGAGTGTATCTGAATGTCCTAGATCTTTCAAAATCTTTCTCATTAACGTAGGACGACTGTAAAGATTTCCCCCCATTATTTCGAAGATCGGTAAATGACGCTAAACTTCCGTAGATTCCGGAGATTTTTTTGCATGTGATTTATTTTTTATCTACGGAATTATTTCATTTAGTTCCTCATTTCTTTCATTATATTGAATTTAACTACTATTATTTGCTTGAATAATCAAATTATGTTGAAAAAATAAAAAGAAATCAAACCGTAAGTGACAAGTTCGAATCGAAAGTAATTTGTTTTCGCGAAAACAACACAGATGAAGGTATGAGACGCCTAAATACATTTCCATATACTAACATTAAAAGGTTTTCTTCCGGTGCGACTACCCAAAATATCACCGACTGCTGAGATGAACTTTATTTTGTAGAATCATCCTAGTCCCACATAATAATAACAAAATTTATACATGTGATCCA
>JAFMSR010001002.1:0-36089 GCA_022818135.1 Saxidomus purpurata | reverse complement strand
GCTCTGGCCAGCTCTTAAGTGTTAATTCTTGCTGCCACATTTTTGTTTTTTCGAGTTGGACATTCCCGTGTATTGTACTGAAATAATACTTAATACTAGAATACACGTTATCCCTCGTGCCAAAGTGGTAAATCGTAGTCATCGTCTCGCGCGGTCAACCGTGACAGTAAAATATCAGTTTCTTTGTAAAAGTCAATAGAGTACTATGTATAACTCATTTCACTTGCATTATTAACCTTTATAGGTTACATGTACATAAGGATAAATTAGAACAGTAATGATTTTTCTTACTCATGTTGATCCTTTGGAAAAGAAAATCAAATGACAGGAAAGTGCTGGAGGATCGATTGTGTCTGAATAACACAGTCTGCTGCGCATATACCACGTGTAAATATCAGGACAACACAGATTGTACACATCACGTAAGTAAATATCAGGACAACCCTTGCACGAGTAAAGTTATAAACTGGAGACACAACTGCCCACACATTTTGACCTTTAACCATTTGTGTAAACTTTACTTTTGAGATAGGGAACCCATGTGCATACATTTTGCATTCAGTGACTATGTTCAACTACCCTATAGTAGCTGTGAATGGTAACTGAGAAATGGATTTTGACAAAAACTTGAACTGAAAATTCATAGTTTTGATGTCATTCAAAAGTTATAGGGTATGCCATAGGGTTGATTGTATTGTGCCAATTGATTGATTCGGATTTAGCGTCGCACTCAACAGCTAAGGTCATATTGCAGCGTCCAGCTTTCATGGAGGAGGAACACCCTGGGTGCCAATTCTGGCATTATTTCAGTTTCAGTCACGAGGCGGGCACCTGGGTAGAACCTAGATAGCTCCCGGACATAAAAGAATTCGACCCCCGTAGGGCACGAACCTACAGCAGTGAGGGACAAGTAAGCATCAGTCAGTGACCTTAACCACTCGGCCACAGATGCCATTGTATGATGCCAAGCAATTGTCTGATTTCAGGCTTTAATAGTTGCAGAAAGTGAATTTAAGAAAGCTTAACCAGAATCAAGACAACAGTGCCGACTAGCGTCAAGAATGTTCGGCAAACAAGCTTCTGTTTTCAAAGAAAGTTAAAATCGATAAATCAATATTTTGTTATAAATTGATTCAGTATATACCTATTGTAGAACAAGTACTTGCAACTTACATTAAATATCCCCTTGGAATTGCTTCCAAAATACTGCGGGCTACGAATTAGGTGTGAAGACAGGCGAAAGTAAGAAAACATGCACCGACGTCTTGTCAGAGTGGAATAAACGGAAAGGAAAAGGAAGTTTCAAGCCCCTGAAAGCTAGTAATGTGACTTGGCGTAAAGGCCATTATACCAAGAACTCAAGAGATGTAGAGGATGAGAAACAAAATCAAATACTAAAGAACAAAATTACTCCTCTTATTAAAAAACAAATGAAGAAGTAAAAAATCAAGTGAACATGAGAAAAACAAAATACGATCTCCTGAAAGATGACATTAAAGACTCTTGTTTTGCATTAATCCAAGAGAAAAGAAGACTAGAACGTCCAAAAGTGGTACTCCCACTATCATTTAAAGACATTGCTGAAAACGTGAGGAAAAACAGTACTAGTGAGACCAATCGCAAAGATGATTTCATTGAAAAAATAAAATTGACAGATGAGGAATGTTCTGAATTGAAAGAAATGACAGTAGATCAGTCTAGCTGTGAAGCTTGGATAGAACAACGAAAGGGACGTGTTACTGCAAGCAATTTCAAAGCCGTGAGTGCTCGGGTGGACTCTTTACGAAAGAAAGAAAATGAAGACCCTTCAAAACTTGTTGAAAAACTGATGGGCATAACAAACAGAAGACCAAATAAGGCTATGAAACATGGTATTTCCATGGAACCTCATGCAAAAAGTCGTATGTTAAACTTATGAAAAAGAAACACAATAATTTCAAAGCATAGTACTCGGGACTTTCAGTATTCCTAGATAAACAATGGCTTGCAGCTAGTACTGATTTAGAAGTTGAATGCTGTGGGAAGGGACTATGTGAAGTGAAATGTCCAGAAAGTGTTAAAGATAAAATACCTACACAAGAATGGTGTCATACCTGATTGAATTAAATGGACAGCTAACTCTTGACAAAAACATTCTTACTATCACCAAGTTCAGGGCCAGATGAAAATACTTGGAAGACAGTACTGTGATTTATTTGTGTATACATATCACGGCAGCCAGTTAGTCAGAGTAACATTTGAAAGTGAATTTTGGGATGAACTAGAAGAGAAATTGACATGGTTCTGGACATCTTACTTATTGCCAGAATTACTTGAAGGAAATGATAACAAAGAAAATAAGCAGTTAGAAGATAACAACATAGTCAGAGATGCCGACACTCCAACTAAGACGATGTTCAGTCAAGTGGATCCCCAAATTGAAAACAGAATGAAACGCACTTTACAACTATCAGTGTCTGCAGAATCAAACAAGTTTCGAGTCCCATCAACAAAAAGGCGCAAGGTTCAACAAAAAATACCAGTATATCCGTGTGGTACATGTGGATGTGATTGTGTGGATGAACCCCGGTCTGAGGCTGACCAATCTGTAAATTGTGATATTTGTGATGTATGGATCCACTACATATGTGCTGGTGTAACACATCAAAGCTTGGAAGGTGTAGATAAATGATCGTGTTCTAAATGCAAATAATGTGATAACTGATAAGTCACCTTTGAACATGGAGTTGAATTACATTTTGATGTCTTCATGTATATTGACTTGTTAATACTTGCAGTGTAGAACCAGTGTACATGCAAATCTCTACAATATGAATTTGTTTATAATAGAAAACAATCCCATTGTTTGATGTCCTGAAACATTACCCATATATATGTTTATTTATTATATATATCAGTTGACAATCTGTTATATGTTTTCATGTACATTGACTAGTTTATAGTTGCAATGCAAGTCTTGCATTGTAGACACCATTTAAGTATGCACTTCTCTTCAACATGGATATGATTATAATAGAAAACAATCCATTGTTTCAGGTCTAGACACATTACATGTAAACATGTTAATATTGTTATATATCAGTTGAAAATCTTTTACATATTTTCATAATCATTGACTAGTCTATATGATAATGTAGACCATTTTTCAGGAATCTTGGTAAAGTCAAGTAACGTTGAAAAGCAGCCATTGCTGTGAGCTTCAACTATAGACACGTGTACATAATTAATGTTCATGTTCCTGGCAAGTTCATACATATATGTACAGTGAAGACCAATATTATAATCTGCACATTTGCAACAAGTGTAGATATTGTACTGGTCTAGTGGTCTACAGTTTGTGATGACGGATAATAAATTTATGTTAAACAACCTTATGAACATTGAATCGATTGATGTTACAAATGTATGGTACATTTTGTAAATCTGTAACATTTATTCAGCAGGTGAAGGGTTAAGTTGTATGCTATATGTCCATGTCGGCGATATATTTATAAACATTTAATTCATACTTGTGTTGTATGCATTGAATCATGATTGTTACCTGTTTCTTAGTAATTTATTAATTACATTTAAAAGTTAACACATATCAGTATTTTACTTCTTGCATCAATTTAACTTAAAAAGAACTGGTCATGAGAACTCCTGTGATCATCTTTTGTCTGTCCAGTGTCTTGTGTTAGTTTTTTCACATTATTATATCCAAAAGTCTGAGATGTTTTTGCACACCACTTTGAGCCACACCTTGGGAAAACATGCTTGTTACCTTGTTTATATGCTATTGAAAACAAATTTTGAGCAAGCAAGATCAAAGTTGAATGTAATGAGTATGGTCACATGGTCTTGGATACAATATATACAAAATGTGTACATGCAAACAACCAAACTAAATAACAATTTGAGACCTGTTTTGAGAAATCTTTATTCAATTCACCCTGATAACACATTTATTCTTTTTCAAAAAGATACACAGCTTTGAAACTGAAGAAATCATCTCACGACAATTGGTTAATTGTTCAATAATGTTGTCTATCAACAAAATAATTGTTAATCAGTTGATATGGAGTGCACTTTAATGTCATTGACATTGACGGGCTTTAATACTTGTAAATAGGTGCCCTCAAGTTACAGAGAGCAGCACAAACATTCAATATCTCGTCAATATGTCCAATCAAAGAGATGGGAAGTTTTTTGCCAAAATACGAAATGTGTTTAGGCGTCTGATAACTTGTTCAATGAAGATCCTATGATTTGCAATGCGCTTAGTTTTTGCAACCCAAGCACTTGACATTTGTGAGTAACCGCGTTTCCCTGGTGGAACATACAGACTTATGTTTCTGTCTGCACATTCATCAGATATGTTAAATCCCTTGTCAGCCATCAGCATACTGTTCATTGGCATGGAGTCTAAATACTCTGAGTGTAATGTCAACGCTTTATCCGAAATCCTACCAAGATAGGCTGAACTTACAAACACAATGGAACTGCTAGGAGCACAGGCAATTAATACCTTTAGCGTATTATGATGTTTGTAATTACTCCATGTAGCGGTTTGTAAATAAAGGTCTTTCGGGGTTTTCAATAAACATTTCGGTGCAGTCTATTACTGAGTGCAAGTCTGGCAGCTTCTGAAATCTCTCCGGCTTAGAACCAATCAAGGCTTCTTCATCTGGTACATGCACCAAAGATTTTAAAACAGAACACGAAGCTCATAACCAGGAGAAAAAAAATCTTGAGCACAATGTCTCTGAAATGTCAAAGCGTTTAGCTAAATCCTTATTTAGAAGTCCCAATCTCAATTTCATCAACATCATAAGGAATTCACTTTAAATGACATTTTCCGTGCAGGTCCAAACCTTCAATTTGTCTTAAATTTTCTGATATTTTTCATTATTGACACTACTCCTGTCCATCTTCTGTTAACATGAGGTGCAATTAAAGAATGCATTTTTTCAAAGATTGATTTCTTGGACATTCCTGTATAGAAATTTACATCATTGTCAGTTTTTAAGATCTACTCTGTATACACAGTGTTTTTCAATTTTGTGTTTGCTTCCTTCAGGGTCATGATTTCTAATTTAAGCTTATTAATAGTATTGTTCTGTTTTTTAATCATTCTACAGAGTCCAACCAATATTGCAAGGACTGTTAAAATCCATGGGAATTGAATAGGTGTTCTTGTGATTGTGTCAATCTCTGGCTCACATGCATGGATTGGTGTAGCAAACAGCAACTCTGGCTCAGGAGTGGCAACTTTTATCTTACGCGAAAATTTGTGTGGTCTGGTAGATTCAAACTGAGTCATACGTTTTACCCTCTTATCTGCTCCATCGTAACCCATGTTAAGTGTTGGGAGAGTGTTCTGAAGGGTTGGTTTTTTGTCAACAAAGTGTTTAGAGCACACTCTGCTGTCTTTAGGAGGAGACCACAACTTAGTACCTTCTCGTCGTCCAACTAGCTGCTTCCACTTTTCCCTGGCCTCGATATTACTTTTTCTGGTTGGAAATGCGAACACTCTGAAAAAAAATTATGATATCATTTGAAATACATGGTTATTATATCAAACTATGACAATTAGTTGTCTGGATAATGGATAAAATAATTTACTGATTTACAAAACAAGTAGTCTGCAGAACCCTACATGTAGTTTCCGGGTTCTGCAGGCTGATTAACAGATTAAGTTTACCCATCTATCAGTCTATAAAGGTTACATGTACCGACGGCACGTTAATTTTTCTTATTTTGAAAAATGAAAAATACTTTATAGTATACATGTATAAAGATTCATACATGCGTGACCCCTTTTCTACACTGCACTGATTTTGTGCTACACACTTAAAACTGGTAAGTGTTAAAATGTCCTTTTAGTAGTTAAAAATTAGACAGTCTTATACCTGAACATTTGATTTTAATAGATATTTAGTCATTTTCGCCCTGGCAAGTCATACAATAATACAATCGGACCATGTGCTTATAAAACTTTTTTCATGCTCATCTCAATTTGAAACCGAAAGTAAATGATAGTGAAAGTGAAAACAAAATATTTTGTTTCAAAATTATATTTAAACCTACCTAAAAGGTGGTTCACAGGAGCACATCTTATCCTTATGCAGGCATCCACATTTTTCACACAACTGGGACTTCCATTTCTTTAACCAATACTATCCGTTTGAACATTTGTTGACAGAGCATGTAAACGCCATGATTTCCTTTGTTTTTACTCGAAATTTCAAGAACGGCAACTCTTTTGCACATGCGCGTTGCGGAACTGACAATCGGTGTATATGGTGTCACACCGGTATTGTTTTGCTTCGGGTCGTAGAGGTGCTAAATTAGTCCCAAGTGAAAATTTCATTTTGAGATTTCATGTGCATTTGTGATGAGAAAACATTACCCTTCTGTAAATCTGCCATGGATTGCCATCATTTTCCACTGATTTTCATGAAAATCCGTGGCATTTAGTGAAAAAAATGATGAAAATGGATGGAAAGACATGGAAAACGGTGGCACTTTCTAAATTGCACCGTTTTCCATTGATTGGTGTAAAAATGCCACCATCTGCCATGGAATAGTATGTGGCTATCGATGTAAATTTGGACTTAGTTTTTTTAAGGGTGGAAAACGGTTGTAAATTACAGACTGCAGTACAAATTATAAGCTAAATCTCTGGACTTAGAAATTTTGCAGAGTGGCAAACGGTGGAAAACACTTAGACTTTTTCTAATGCAGTACAAATTATAAGCTAAATTGCTGGACTTAGAAATTTTGCAGAGTGGCAAGCGATGGAAAACACTTTGACTATATTTTGACCTAGACATTTCAGACACAAAAGCAGTTTTGATGAGTTTCTTTCTTTAAGCCAAATATTACATAACAATCAGAAATAACAGGTCAGTGCATATACAATGCAACTAAGATATATATCCGAATAAGATATGGTACAGAACTATTCAATTTGATTTTTTCATAGTTAAATTTTAAATATGAGACTGCAATCAAATTAAATCTATAATTTTTCCTGTTCTGTTTATCATATTTTGGAATTTCACTTTGTTGTGGACTTAGTTGTATTTAAACCTGTGTTAAAGACCACCTCAAAACAAAGACCACCCTGCAATTAAAGATCAGTTGAGGGAAAACCATGCACTATTCAATATAATGTGGACACTGTCTTATATCCTGTGAATAAAGACCACCTATCAACAGATATCACTTGAGCTCCTTCCCAGAGAGTGGTCTTTGTTTATAAGCTTTGACTGTAAACAATTTCAAAACTTACATTAAATCAGAGTGAAATCTTAAAATGCTATATATAACATGACAATGCTTCAGTATAACATTTGGAAAATTTTTGTACTGCTAACCTAAAAAAAATCTTTTCTGTTTATATTATCAATCATTATATAACCCTAAGTATTTTGTGCTATATTTAGTAGGGATTTTCATACTTAGTTTGAGAGTCTAAATGTGCATGTACATGCACTTGTTTAAAATTATGCCTATTGTTCAAATTTCATGAATTTACCTGTTGTTAAAAAAAAAACTTACTTTAAACTATAATGGAGAGGAAGCATGAACACATAATTATGTGTCTATAAGTCAATTCTTTTTCCATTTGTTTTATTATCAACTGAGTACTGTAACTGACCTTCATATTCGGAGGCAAGGTAATTAATCTCTGTGGGGTCATTCAGGGAACTTGATCATAAAAATAGATAGCATGCAAAGATAACACTCAACATCATTCTTTACAATCACCACCTGGAACCTCAGTATCAATTTACAGGAAGCAGGATTTATCAGCCAGATCTCTACAGGGGCGGTGATTTTGATTTGTTGATTTGAATGTTAGAGAGTGTCTGAACAAGTGTTTTGTAAGAAATATTTACAGTGGAAGGAATACTTTTGTGAACTTTGTACTGAACAGGACAGTATCATTTGTATAAAAATAATTATTAATCTAAATATAAAATGATGGTTTTAAATCACTTGTGTGAACTGAGGATTTGAAAAATCACCTTATGCAAACAGGGTGGCTGTGCAGCAGAGGTATACATTTTGAATATTTGATTCATGTATAATGTATATTTTCTAGAGTAGCAATTATTGAAGCTTTTTAAGTAAAATGTTTTCATTAAATGAAACCATAATAGACATGATAGAGATATAATATAATACATTGTAATATTGCAATTTAAATAAATGATAGACATTTTTTGGTAACTTGGATAATAAACAAAACCCAGAATCTTTAAAATAATAATTATGAAACTTTTAATTGCAAGTAAACTTCATGACATTTTCACTCCCAGGTGGAATTCTCTTAACCTTATGTATGGTTTTCTTCAGACCAGGTTAATTTTCACCATGCAGGAATGGCTAGAATACTGGTAGGCCAAAACCTGGGATGAAAGCAAACCAGTCTTGGATCAAGACAGGCTTGTAGTATTAACTTATGAGGTATGTACATCACCTAATTTGAGTGTAAACATTGATAACTACAATTTTTCATTAGTTACAAAATGGTTGCCTCATTTCACTGTGTTACCTAACACAATACAGGCCTCGACAGTGTGAACTGAATTCTTAGATGTTAATTGATATTTTCAGTAATTCTGAATATTTGTTACTGACTTACTGTATCCCAATATAAGTGCTAATGATACAGCAAAAATTACAACGGCTTGTTATAAATGATAAAGGCCTGCAAATTTAAATTAAAGTTGAACTTTCACAAAGCCACAAGAATAGATACCAGTTACTTGTTTGTTTGCAGTATGCATAATTTGCTTTGTAGAAACAAGTTTTTAATTATTTTCAGAACATGTGGTGTTCAGCTGGGGAAGAAAACCACAGTTGTGTAAAGGAACAATGGTCAGGAATGTGCGACGACAGTGTCAGAAACCTAATAAGACACAAAAAATTGAGACATTTACAAAGACATTGCTTGCAGTTTATGTAAATTTTGTAAAAAGGTTCCATAACTTTCTTGTTTCTCAATAAATTTCAATTCATTTTGAATATTTTTTTTTAATTTTAGTAAAAATTACAGAATTCAAAGAGCATGAAGATGGTGGCATTTGGTGGAAATCGGCGGTAAATTTTCCACCAATTTCCCCGGTTTTAGGTGGCAAATTTGCTATTAAAATCGATGGAAAATGTTTCAATACTCCACCGATAGTGGCACTTGGTGGAAAACAGTGGCATTTTGCCAAGAATTTTCACTGAGGTTATTGATGGAAAACAGTGGCAAACAGTGGCAAAATCAGTGGCATTCGATGGAAAGTGTTTCAATACTCCACCGATGGTGGCACTTGGTGGAAAACAGTGGCATTTTTTCCAACGATTTTCACTAGATTATAGATGGAAAACAGTGGCAAACAGCGGCAAAATTGCAGTGGCATTAGATGGAAAGTGTTTCAATACTCCACCGATGGTGGCACTTGGTGGAAAACAATGGCATTTCTGCCACTGATTTTCCTCAAGCTATTGATGGAAAACAGTGGCAAAATAACAGTGGCATTCGATGGAAAGTGTTTCAATACTCCACCCGATAGTGGCACTTGGTGAAAAACAGTGGAAAATAGTGAAAATTGATAGACCTTCTCATTGCCTTGCTGTTTTTCATTGTTTTACACCGTTTTCCAACAAAATTTGCTTGTTTCAATACTCCACCGTTTTCCACTGTCTAAATTGGTGGCAATCCATGGCAGATTTACAGAAGGGTAGCTGCAGTCCAGATTTTGCATGATGATTTTAATTCAGACTGTCTATTAAGAACTTACAGTGTTTAAATTGTTTTTATAGGATTACTTCTTCAGAGTGGATGAACACAGAAGTAGAGGTCATCCGAGTCATTCGGCTGGAGTGTACTGGAAAACTACACAGTGACTGGTTGTGTATTGAAATAGCGAGAAACTTGTGCGTTATAATTAGTGTTTTTTGTGAGTGTTTGGGAAGGACAGTAGGTGTATTTTATAGAAGGACAATCAGAAAATCTTTAGAAGTGCCAGTATGACCAAGGAGACAATGGAATATAGACATTTTCACTCTATTTTTAATGTAGCAAAATGACTGTGGTGTGACACCTAGATGTGTGAAAGTGAAAGTAGAAAATCAGGACCTGTGATATCATTATTGCTTCAATTGAGCTGAAATTTGAAACACAGATTGCTAATGGAGACAGAAATATGATGAAGTCAAAAAAATTGAATAGTAAGTAAAACTTAAAATTAATTTTAATTTAAATTTTAAAATATTTAAATTTAGACATATGAGCCTGTGTAATGTACACACAGCTCCCATAATGCATGTGACCAGTCTAGAAAATACCCTTCCTGTCTGAATTTGTCGTCTGCACACAAAAGTTCATTTGCAGCAGAATATATTTGCTTAAAACTTGATGAAATTTAATTAAAAGTTTGAAATTTATTTAAAAATGGAAGAGTTTTACCAGAAATGTGAAGAGAAGTTGAAATTTTATTCTGAAAGGCATGAGAAAAGTGAATGTGTGGTTTGGACCGGTCCATGCAGTAAAGGTTATGGCCAGTTCAGGTACCGGGACCCAAGAGATCCCTTTGGAGCCGGGCACCGAACAAGAGGTGCACACCGGATGGCACTGATGGTAGCAGTGCACGACTTGGATGTTTCATCTAGAAAACAAGCAAGCCATTTGTGCAATAATAAATTGTGTGTAAATGTTGTTCATCTGAATTTTGAAGATAACTATACCAATAACAACAGAAAAATTTGTTTTGATAGTGGTCACTGCAGTGGACATGTTGACACAGAAGGTCAGAAACAGCCGGACTGCATTGTTGATTTGGGATGAGGAGCTGTGAATCTCACCTGTTTAAGACAACGGTAAGTATAACAGCTTTTATTTCTTTATATGTATAGCCTGGTAGTGCAGCAAATGCTTATTCTGCCAGTGGTAGGACTTTTTACTGTTTGCATTTTTAAGTTACTCTGTTTCACATTAGCTTCAAGCCATCATCAGTAGTGCTGCTATGCACTAGACAGAGCTTTTTATCATCCGGTAAGTACATGGCTACTGTGTCTTATCATTCTTCTGCTCTGCTCTGCTCTGCTCTGCTCTGCTCTGCTCTGCTCTTTGCCACAGGATGTTATTTGAGTTTTCGGGCATAGGTATGTATGCAGTCATCTAATTGACCCTTTTGATAGTCTTCTTCCACATCACCATTTTCTCTTAACATGCGATGTCTTAGCTCCATATCTGCTCTAAGTGCTCGGCGCCGGATTACGATACTTTGATGTAACTTTGTAGTGTTTGTGGTAAGCAGCCTTTTTGATATAAGCCTAAGACGCCGCTGTGCTGATTTGGAGAGAAATGTCTTGCTTACGCATTGTAGCTTCTTCTTCACTGAGGTGTCCACACCATTATTTGAGCGTAGTACTTGTGACGAGGCGCGGCCCTTGAATGTCTGGGAAAAGCTGACATTTTTGGGTAGTGTAGCAACTGTACTTCTGTTGAATCCCTCACACTTTTGTGTGGATGTTCCTGAGACTAACCTTGTAAATTGCCGCCTCACTTAGTCGCACATTCAGTATGTCTTCCATTAATCCTTTGTCATTTTCATTCATCTTCAGGTGATTCAGTTTTGCTGGACCAATGACATAAGATTTGTACCACCAACATCCAGAACCTTCACCAGAGCAGACAAGAGATTTAGCTGGACAGAAACTACAGTTTCCTGCATAACACTCAATTGTAGCAGCCCGTATGTCTGGTAAGTCCTTTATCATTTTGTGATGTCACCTTTACCCCTACGCTTCATTTCTTCTATAACAGCATTACACCTGTGTTTCACATCCTCGCAATGTCAGTCTGTGCCTTCCCGTCGCTCTTGTTTTTTTGGAAGTGGAAACATCTCTGGACTGAATTGTGTACGACCCAGCTTCCTCTCTTGTGTTGAGGCCAGGTGATTTGGGTCTGCTTGTCTTTGCACGGTCCAGCCATTTCCCTGCTCATTGTAAAATTTCTGCATTCCAAGGTGAGCTTTTGTGTCCCCATCAGTTGTGACAGTTCTAACAATGATATCTTCCCCTGCAAAGTTCTTGACAAATCCTGTACCCATGTTTGCCTCAGAATGAGGCTCAAGGTAAGGTTTATCAGCTGTGCATTCATGATCATCTGAAGGACACTGGATGTCAATCCCTTTATTTCTAAGTCTTGCTCCTTTCCAACAAAGCTTGTTTTCTGTGACAACATCTATAATAAACTTCTTTGGGGTGTGGTTTTCTATTGCCACAGCATACGCTTGAGAAGAACTTTGCCCAGGCTTGTAGGATGACTTCATCCATCCCGGTTGTATCTTGCATCCATTGAAATATCAATCTGTCTGGGATCTGTAGCTCCTGACTCTGAATTGTGCTGTATCACCCGTTGCCTCTTTTCAGTCATGTCCTCTTTATTTAACTGAGTAATCTTTTCACTGACCTCCTTTGTCAGTACCTGCAGATGGCTTGCAGTAGGAAATGGTAGGTCTAGTATTGTGAAAAGAGTTTCAGCCCTTGATATACCCATCGGGGTGTCCATTATTGCCACAGCCAGATTGGTGTTAATGGCTGCTCTCTTCGGACCATACTTTGAGTTCTTCATCTCGGCATATGTCTTCAATTCACTTGATAAATAGCCGCAAGATTTGCATTTAAATGTCAGTTTGCTGCCAAGTCCGAATTTAACTTCATTGTAGAAACTTAAACGCATTAATCTGCATTTGGCTTTAGAGTGCTCCTGGCTTAATGTGTTAGTTATATTCAGTAGATTGTCCATGTTTACTACCGAGGTTGCCTTTGAAGTCATTTTCTCTTTCTCTAGGTATCTTTGCCGAAGGTTGTATTTGCCTGTGGATGCTGCCTCCAAGTTGGCTCCTGAGAAGACACTGGTGCTGTAGACCTGTTGCTATCTTGCGGTGCTTCTGAAGGTACACTTTCATGTCTCATTTTAGCATATATGTTACCAGACTTGAAAAAAATGCCTGCCGCCTTGCGCTTTCTATATCCCTTCACCATTTTTCACTTTGAAACTGCTTTGTCACAAATGAACTTTTAAAGTCTGTATGTGTGTGAATGATAATACAATTGTAACCCCTTTGTGCTAAAACTCTGGCATTGTCTTTCATTGGCTAATACTGATGGTTGTAAAATAGCACATTAATCTCTATAGATGACAGACTGATTCTTCCTTCAGTAGGTGGTGTTTGTTTATAGTCCTTTGCTAATTACTGTTTGCATTGCTGATTATCTTTTAATGGCATGATAAGCACATTGTACTTTGTTAAGACATATTACAGCTTAGTTGTCCAGTTTAAAAGACTTTTTCAGAAAAAAACCAGAAATTTCAGTCTTAAAACATGAAATTGACCCCAAAAGGCATCTTTTACATTAAATTCCATATTTGGGCATTTTAAATTTAATTAAATCAGTAAAGAATGGATTCATAAGAAACAACAAAGTCTGAGAAACATTTCAGTGTTTATTTCATCAAAATCCATTGAATACTTACCAAATAGCTGCAGTTTGAAATTGATATGTAGGCGCTGCTCGGAAATGCTGTCCGAGAGGGAATATCTTGCAAAAGGATGTCTTTTAAAAATGAAATTTTCTTAAAGTAGATCATGATCAGGCAAAAAATTTAGTGTGGATTTTTGTCGTAGTACATCAAAGAAACTGCAAGAACAGATATGTCTGCTAAACTCTAGTTGAGGGTGACATATAGGTGTCACACCGGTATTGTTTTGCTTCCGGGTCGTAGGGTGCTAAATTAGTCCCAAGTGAAAATTTCATTTTGAGATTTCATGTGCATTTGTGATGAGAAAACATTAGCTGCAGTCCAGATTTTGCATGATGATTTTAATTCAGACTGTCTATTAAGAACTTACAGTGTTTAAATTGTTTTTATAGGATTACTTCTTCAGAGTGGATGAACACAGAAGTAGAGGTCATCCGAGTCATTCGGCTGGAGTGTACTGGAAAACTACACAGTGACTGGTTGTGTATTGAAATAGCGAGAAACTTGTGCGTTATAATTAGTGTTTTTGTGAGTGTTTGGGAAGGACAGTAGGTGTATTTTATAGAAGGACAATCAGAAAATCTTTAGAAGTGCCAGTATGACCAAGGGAGACAATGGAATATAGACATTTTCACTCTATTTTTAATGTAGCAAAATGACTGTGGTGTGACACCATATACCGGGTCTATTGACATGACGCGAAAGTATCGATCGCACCCCTAGTCATTACCAGCCTTTCTACCCAAACTGTTTTAAATTTTCATAACTTGTCTTAAACAACAACTGGATGTTTAAATAGCAGGCTATAATCTTTCATAAACAAATACTAGACTCTAGTAGTATTTCGTAACAAGTAATAATGATGATGAATAAGATGATGATGATGATAATTATGATACATGTACTATAAAATTAATGTATCTATGAATATACCTGCCAAAATTTAGTGTAGCAAAAGAATCATGGTAAAGTTTGAAAGTTTTAGTTACAATACAATAAATTCTAATTGTATTTATATTGAGTTAATATCTATTCTGTGTAAATGACAGCATGATCCAGAGAAATGAATCTGATTTTCTCTTTAGGTTATCGCATTTCTGTCTACATTTAAAAATCATAGTTAAAACATGTAGATCTATGTGATTTCTTACAGTTATTCGTACCCAGATACCAACCGACTTCGGCAAAATGCGGACATTTCGTACAATTTTCGAACCACGTATTTACATAAACTACAACAATTACAACGTGTTTAAAGCATAAAAATATGTTGTCATATTTCAAAAAAGACATCTACAAGTGCCTCTGTAGAGTTAATTTGCTGATAAATTTCAGTTTTATATCTAAGCGCATAAAGGCGTATTTTGGACTAGTTTTTCGGCATATCTTTAAGACACTAAATGACAACTAGTCGGGCCGAGCACTTATGATGATAGAGGCGTTGGCAAGTTACAAAAAAATCGTTTTTATGGTGAATTCCGAGTTATGTAATTTAAAATTCAAGAGTACCTAGTGGTTCGATAACGTATTACGATGTTCCGATGGTTTATGTTCACCGAACACA
Organism: Saxidomus purpurata; assembly: GCA_022818135.1. Classification (NCBI taxonomy): domain Eukaryota; kingdom Metazoa; phylum Mollusca; class Bivalvia; order Venerida; family Veneridae; genus Saxidomus; species Saxidomus purpurata. The sequence continues at coordinate 20,994 of JAFMSR010001002.1, read as the reverse complement.
ATATCGGATAAAAGACATAACATTATTCGGCATGACTAGTTGTCTTCTAGTGTCTCCGGTCTAACTATCAAAACCGCGTAGGAAAATAGTTCTATACAGAACAGATACCTCGTTGACTTTTAGTTACAAATTAGGAGAAAAACAACAATATAATATTATGCTATTCTGAAATGTTTTGATATCATTTAGATATGTTACTATATAATTTTTAAAACAGAAACAGTTTAATTCGAAACAACTGAATATATGGAACTACTTGTTTGTATGTAGGCAGTGGCTAGAGTTACAGTACCGTAACTCTGGCCTCTGAGTCTAGAGTTACGGAAGTTCCGTATCTCTAGCAAAACCCTAAGAGGAAAGGCTGGAGTTACGGAAGTTTATAAAGGTATGTATTTTGCTTTAATATATGCATGATAATGTATTGTAAACTTAAATATTTTACCACTATTCGTGAATAAACTGATCTGTTATATGTACGACAATTTCACAGGCGCCATTTTGGCTATAATTTAATGTGTTGTTAATATCGGAACTATCATTGTCATGTTGTATATTCTTGCACATATTTACGTGTTCTGTTTACAAAGAACGTTAATTAAACAATAGTAAGATAAAGAAAAGAAAAATATTAGAATTCTAATTAAATACAAAAACAACACATTTTACTTAACTTTTATCATGCTTTGCACAACATGTGATATAATGGAACGCTCAAGTAAAGACGAAGATAACAACGATATTTCCGATATTTATGTATTACCAAAATGGCGGCTATGAAGTCGCTGCATTTGCCGACAGATCGGTTTATTCACTATTACAGGTGAAATATTTAAGTTTAAAATACATTATCATGCATATTTAAAAGCAACATACATATACCTTTATAAACTTCCGTAACTCTAGCCTTTCTTCTTAGGGTTTTGCTACAGATACGGAACTTCCGTAACTCTAGACTCGGGGGCTAGAGTTACGGTCCGCAACTCTAGCCACTGCCTTGTATGTAAAGCGTTCTAGGACTATCCTATCTGCTTCAATTTTCATTTACACTTAGACTAGTTTTGCTTCGACCCCTCGTTATACTCTGTTAACATTGGGTCGATTGAAAATCAATCGATCCAAAAGGGGAAGCCAAAAAAATTTTTTTGAGTGGTGTGAGCCTTGAACCCCAGTCCGCGTGGGTGGCAAAACACGATTTTAACCACTCGGTTATTCCAGACAACTTCTTTGTACATGAAACACTACTGTCATATCGATTTTATATTACGCCTCATTGAAATAATTTGGGCACCAAATGTTGCAGCTTTGTGTACATGTGTAATTTAGCCATATTTTGGGTGAGGAAAGTATGTATGTTTAATGTCAAATATGAACATTCAATCGCAATTTCAGATCCTCCAGTCGAAAAGATGGTTGTCGAGGCTCGTTCCTGTGATACCTTAGAATTTTAATCAGAGAAATCAATTCAAAAATCAGAGGGTGTTTATTGCATACGTAAGTTGTTACACAGTCATAACACTCTCTAGCATAGCGAAGGGAATTTGTTCAACATTTATAGCACTTTCTTTACTACTGACGATATAAAAGTGAAACATTTATACCCCTTTCATTTTCTAATTTTACAAAATCTTGTTCCAAAACATATAAGTTAGACTAATTTCTGCGAGAAAAGTGATCGGAGAAACCATTTATTTGTTTATACAGGCATTATCTGCTTGGTATGAATTGTGGACAGTTGAATATGTGTTTTTACTGTACCTTAATACTGATTAAAGCAGGTAACTGTCTCCTTCAAATCAAACGTTATTACGGGCTATCACTTTCTGTACGATATCATAGCAATCATATCAGATACCAGAACTAAAGTTCAAAAAATTGCAAATATTTACCATAGTTGTCGGAACTCCTACTCCTATACCCTATTCAGAGGAATCCACATACACATGTATTATTTTTGTTTCTGTGGGAATTGCGTTTTAGTAGATTTGTTATATACACAGGTGGTTAACTCTCTCCACCACCGTAAAGGTGTTGAAAGAAAAACTGTGGGGTGCGCACTTTCGTGGTGGTGGGGTTCTACAAAATAAAGTAGAAATGTGAGTAAGAGTTTTGTAATTTTCCCTGAACAATCCGGCAGGTAGTTACAGCAAATTTTCAAATAAATGATGTCGTGGAATTGAGTACGAGGTGGTGAGGATTTGAATGTGGCAGGGGTGGAGCTTTCATGCTGTGATCTCTTGACACGTCAAATGCGTCCGTGTGACAGAGATGAAATAATTTTATTCACACATAATATATACCTTTACTGTTAATGAACATTGCTCGACGCTGACAATTGAGTTGACGTAGCGTGCCCTTGTTAAAAGATAGAATTCTGCATTTGCTTTCTTTTAATTTAGGTTGGATAATACAATAAAATAATTTCCTGTATTAAATGTTTTATGATGTTAGCAGATGTCATAACGGAGGCATAAATGCACATCACTTATTTTACAGGTTTCATGAAAAATTTTGCGAAAGTGATAGAAGATTTCATAATAACCGAGAAACTAAATGAAACCAGATAAAACGATCAATAGCGTGTAAAATAAGTGTAAAATAAGACAAAACGAAAATATTAAAGGAATTAATTTACCACCTATAAATGATATCTCTTTACAAGCAAGAATTAATCAATATGTTGACGATACTCAACTATTTGCAGAAAATAAAGTTCACTTCCACATATTTTTTAGATATATCCTTGTACGAAAAAGCCACAGGTGCCAAACTTATAAAGAAAAAAGCGAAGGGATTATTCATCGGGAAAGTACAAATGTAAAACCGACATTTAATGAAATAGGATGGACTAAAGACTATGTAAAAACCCTTGGCATATGTCACGGATATAATGTTAAAAATGATAAGTATTGGAAAAACAGAATCAAAAATTTTAATCTTGCCTCCAAGTTTGGAAATCACGGAATCTCTCAATCACTGGCAATATTATTGTCGCAAAAGCATTCATTTTCTCTGCGATAAATTTTGAAATTGAGACAAAAAGCATAAACGATAAATTCTGCAAAGAAATTGATGATTTAGTTTTGAGTTTTATCTGGAACGGAAGGGTCTCTAGTTTCTGCTGAAAATATGAAAAAATAGAGAAAGAGGCGGATAAAGAATCGGGCATTGTCTCGCTCATATAATCATAATGTTGTATAACATAATTCAAGAAGATGTACAAATATGGAATGCAATTGGAAAACATGGGCTCAAAACAATTGATTCGGGTTTAATCAAAACTATCTTTTAGATACCTTTTTCTAGTCTTGAAAGAGTAACATTGGGGGAACAATATCAGTTTGTATATTAAAAACTCTTAATTGTTGGAACATTTTTGTAAAGTCTTTCAGGTCAAAGTCTAAACAGGAAGTCTTATCTTCGAGTCTCTTTGGTTATCAAGTCAGACTTTATAGACGCAAACCGTTAATGTTTAAACCGTTTCTATTAAGCAACATTACCCAAGCCAGAGACATTTGGGACGAACAGTCCGGAAGTGTCATAAATGTAAACATTCTGTTAACTGAAGTACGGGTCAGAATAAACTGGGTACAGAATTGGTTGATTTTAAAAGAAAGCATCCCTCAAGAATATATCGGAATATTACGAGATCAACAGAATAGACAGTCAACAGGTCGAATGCATATTTCATTATACACGCTCTTTGAAGCTGCGCATAAAATTCTAAAACCAGATAGCCTTCGTATCAAGCAGATCAATTTGCAGTTACTATCAGATGCACTTTAAAAACATCAACAACAGAAGAGAATGATCAATAAAACTTATCATAATAATACTTTCTGCTGGAATAAAACCTGGTTAAATGTACATTCAGCACATTGTTCAATAAAGCAAAATAATTTCAGTGGAAAATAATTCATAATGTAATAAATACAAGGCACAAATTAAATTTAATGAGTTATCTGATGGTATATGTAACCTATGTAAAGTAGAGAGAAACGGTATGTCACTTGTTCACGGAATGCGGGGAAATAACACCTTTCTGAGCTTAAACAGTTTCTTTAATTACAAATCTAACAAAATGCATAACGAAAAAGCTACAGTTAACTTCAGTGAAAAAATGTTTGGAGTATATAGCCACAGTCTATACAAAAGTATAAACACACTTGTTTTAAAACAAAATGTCATATTTGGAAATATAGGAATGATACGAAATTTTCAGTTCAAAGTGTGTCAAATAGGATACATTTAAATATCTTAAAACAATATCAAACAAATTTTTAATTTCCACGGCCGGTGTACACCATACAAAAAAACGCTACGAATGAGATGTGGTAACTAATCTTTCGGTATATGTATAATGTTACATCTTAACCACAAATCTGCTCTTAATTTTTATTTTTCTCAAGGGTTCGACGATTATGATGTTGGTTTCGAAACAGGACATGATGCATTTTAGTTTTCTTACTTGTGTTTGGTATTTTTGCTCTTTTGTTAACATTTTCAAATACTGTTCTTATTTTTCTTATCAAAATGACCGAAAAAATGCTTTAATAACAATGATAAAACTGAACAATAAGCATGCAATCTCTTCTGTTCTTGTAATGTATGAAATGTGTACAGGTACAGATGTCACATTTTGTAAAGAATTAACTATTTTATATACTCCTAAATGTATAAACTTTACTATAATATAAATATAAGATACATTCTTAGTACAAATTACATGTTTTTAATATAAGATTTATGAACCACACAGTTGTGGTACCGTACATGTAGTTGTAACACAATACATGAACATGCTTTATATTTTCGTTGTGAACAATTCCTTTTCAGGAATGTAGTTTATACAAAAAAACTGTAAATGAAGTCTTTTCGAAGGCTACAGCGCTTGTTTGTACTGCTTTTATTTTTATCTACATAAATAGATAAAACGATCATGAAAATCTTTCTGGTTTCATGATATCTTGGGTAACCTAGAATATATTCGCGAAACTTTTCAAGTAATCCTAACGTGACATTACGTGTGATGTCCTACTAAAAATAATAAAAGAAAGAAATGCAGCATTTTACCTTTAAAAGAGTATCAATAGGTATTATAGGTATATGTTTAGCACCACTCCAACACCTTCGAATCCCCACAACCCCGTACACCACACCACTACCTTCAGATCCCAAACACCTCGTACACCACACCACCACTCAAATCCCCACCACCCCGTACACCACACCACCACCTTCAAATCCCCACCACCTCGAACACCACACCACCACATTCAAATCCCCACCACCTCGTACACCATACCACCACCTTCAAATACCCACCACACCTTACACCACACCACCACCTTCAAATCCCCACCATCTCGTACACCAAACCACCACCTTCAAATCCCCATTACCTCATACACCACACCACAACCTTCAAATCCCCATCACTTCGGACACCACACCACCACCTTCAAATCCCCACCACCCCATACACCACACCAACACCTTCAAATCCTCACAACCCGTCCACCACACCACTACCTTCAAATCCTAAACACCTCGTACACCACACCACCACCTTCAAATCCCCACCACTCCGTACACCACACCACCCTTCAAATCCACACCATCTCGAACACCACACCACCACCACCTTCAAATCCCCACCGGCTCGTATACCATACCATTACCTTCAAATCCCTACCTGCTCGTACACCACACCACCACCTTCAAATCCCCAGCATCCCGTACACCACACCATCACCTTCAAATCCCACCACTTCGTACACCATACATCCACCTTCAAATCCCACCATCCCGTACACCACACCATCACCTTCAAATCCCCACCACCTCGTACACCATACATCCACCTTCAAATCCCCACCATCCCGTACGCCACACCATCACATTCATATCCCCACCTACTCATAACCATACAAACACCTTCAAATCTCCACCATCCCGTACACCACACCATCACCTTCAAATCCCCACCATCTCGTACACCATACCACCACCTTCAAATCCCCACCACCTCGTACACCATACCACCACTTTCTGAATCCCCACCACCCCATACACCACACCACCACCTTCAAATCCCCACCACCCCGTACACTACACCATCACATTCAAATCACAACCACCCCATACACCACACCATCGCATTCAAATCCCCACCACCCCGTACACCACACCATCACATTCAAATCCCCACCACCCCATACACCATACCATCACATTCAAATCCCCATCACCCCGTACACCACACCATCACATTCAAATCCCCACCACCCCGTACACCACACCACCACCTTCAAACCCCACCACCCCATACACCACACCATCACATTCAAATCCCAACCCGCCCGTACACCACACCATCACATTCAAATCCCCACCACCCCATACACTACACCACCACCTTCGATCCCCACCAACCCGTACACCACACCACCACCTTCAAATACTCACCACTCCGTAAACCACACCACCACCTACAAATTCCCACCATTCCGTACACCACGCCACCACCTTCAAATCCACACCACCCGTACACCACACCACCACCTTCAAACCCGTACAACACACCACCATCTTCAAATCCCCACCACCCCTTACACCACACCACCACCTTCAAATCCCCACCACCCCGTACACCATACCATCACATTCAAATCCCCACCAACCCGTACACCACACCATCACACTCAAATCCCCACCAACCCGTACACCACACCACCACCTTCAAATCCCCACCACCCCGTACACCAGCACCACCACCTTCAAATCTCCACCACACAGTACATCACACCATCACATTCAAATCCCCACCACCCCGTACCCACACCATCACATTCAAATCCCCAACATCTCGTACACCACACCACCACCTTCAAATCCCCACCAACCCGTACACCACACCACCACCTTCAAATCCCCACCACCCCGTACACCACACCACCACCTTCAAACCCCCATCACCCCGTACACCATACCATCACATTCAAATCCCAACCACCCCGTACACCACACCACCACCTTCAAATCCCCAACACCCCGTACATCACACCATCACCTTCAAATCACCACCACCCCGTACACCACACCACCACCTTCAAATCCCCACCATCCCGTACACCACACCATCACATTCATATCCCCACCTACTCGTACACCATACAAACACCTTCAAATCCCCACCATCCCGTACACCACACCATCACCTTCAAATCCCCACCATCTCGTACACCACACCACCACCTTCAAATCCCCACCAACCCGTACACCACACCACCACCTTCAAATCCCCCACCACCCCCGTACACCACACCACCACCTTCAAACCCCATCACCCCGTACACCATACCATCACATTCAAATCCCAACCACCCCGTACACCACACCACCACCTTCAAATCCCCAACACCCCGTACATCACACCATCACCTTCAAATCACCACCACCCCGTACACCACACCACCACCTTCAAATCCCCACCATCCGTACACCACACCATCACATTCATATCCCCACCTACTCGTACACCATACAAACACCTTCAAATCCCCACCATCCCGTACACCACACCATCACCTTCAAATCCCCACCATCTCGTACACCATACCACCACCTTCAAATCCCCACCACCTCGTACACCATACCACCACTTTCTAATCCCCACCACCCCATACACCACACCACCACCTTCAAATCCCACCACCCCGTACACTACACCATCACATTCAAATCCACACCACCCCATACACCACACCATCACATTCAAATCCCCACCAACCCGTACACCACACCATCACATTCAAATCCCCATCACCCCGTACACCACACCATCACCTTCAAATCCCCACCACCCCGTACACCACACCACCACCTTCAAATCCCCACCACCCCATACACCACACCATCACATTCAAATCCCAACCCGCCCGTACACCACACCATCACATTCAAATCCCCACCACCCCATACACTACACCACCACCTTCAAATCCCCACCAACCCGTACACCACACCACCACCTTCAAATACTCACTACTCCGTAAACCACACCACCACCTACAAATTCCCACCATTCCGTACACCACGCCACCACCTTCAAATCCACACCACCCCGTACACCACACCACCACCTTCAAATCCACACCAACCCGTACAACACACCACCACCTTCAAATCCCCACCACCCCTTACACCACACCACCACCTTCAAATCCCCACCACCCCGTACACCACACCACCACCTTCAAATCCCCACCATTCCGTACACCACGCCACCACCTTCAAATCCCCACCAACCCGTACACCACACCACCACCTTCAAATACTCACCACTCCGTAAACCACACCACCACCTTCAAATCCCCACCATTCCGTACACCACGCCACCACCTTCAAATCCACACCACCCCGTACACCATACCACCTTCAAATCCCCACCATTCCGTACACCACACCACCACCTTCAAATCCACACCACCCCGTACACCACACCACCTTCAAATCCCCACCAACCCGTACAACACACCACCACCTTCAAATCCCCACCACCCCGTACACCACACCACCACCTTTAAATCCCCACAACCCCGTACACCATACCATCACCTTCAAATCCCCACCACCCCGTACACCACACCATCACATTCAAATCCCCACCACCCCGTACACCACACCACCACCTTCAAATCCCCACCACCCCGTACACCACACCACCGCCTTCAAATCTCCACTACACCGTACACCACACCATCACATTCAAATTTCCACCTTCTCGTACACCACACCATCACATTCAAATACCCACCACCTCGTACACCACACCACCACCTTCAAATCCCCACCAACCCGTACACCACATCACCACCTTCAAATCCCCACCACCCCGTACACCACACCACCACCTTCAAATCCCCACCACCCCGAACACCACAACCACCTTCAAATCTCCACCACACCGTACAAAACACCATCACATTCAAATCCCCACCTTCCCGTACACCACACCATCACATTCAAATCCCCACCATCTCTTACACCACACCACCACCTTCAACACCAACCCGTACACATCACCACCACCTTCAAATCCCCACCACCCGTACACCACACCACCACCTTCAAATCCCCACCACCCCGTACACCACACGATCACCTTCAAATCCCCACCACCCCGTACACCATACCATCACATTCAAATCCCCACCACCCCGTACACCACACCACATTCAAATCCCCACCACCCCGTACACCACACCACCACCTTCAAATCCCCACCAACCCGTACACCACACCACCACCTTCAAATCCCCACCAACCCGTACACCACACCACCACCTTCAAATCCCCACTTTCCCGTACACCACACCATCACATTCAAATCCCCACCACCCCGTACACCACACCACCACCTTCAAATCTCCACCACCCCGTACACCACACCACCACCTTCAAATCCCCAACACCCCGTACACCACACCACCACCTTCAAATCCCCACCAACCCGTACACCACACCACCACCTTCAAATCCCCACTTTCCGTACACCACACCATCATATTCAAATCCCCACCACCCCGTACACCACACACCACCTTCAAATCCCCACCACCCCGTACACCACACCACCACCTTCAAATCCCCACCAACCCGTACACCACACCACTACCTTCAAATCCCCACCACCCCGTACACCACATCACCACCTTCAAATCCCCACCAACCCATACACCACACCACCACCTTCAAATCTCCACCAACCTGTACACCACACCACCACCTTCAAATCCCCACCACCCCATACACCACACCATCACATTCAAATCACCACCAGCCGTACACCACACCACCACCTTCAAATCCCCACCACCCCATACACCACACCACCACCTTCAAATCCCCACCCAACCCGTACACCACACCACCACCTTCAAATCCCCACCAACCCGTACACCACACCACTACCTTCAAATCCCACCATCCCGTTCACCACACCACCACCTTCAAATCCCAACCACCCCGTACACCATAACACCACCTTCAAATATCCACCACCCCATACACCACACCACCATCTTCGAATCCCAACCATCCCGTACACCACACCATCACATTCAAATTCCACCACCCCGTACACCACACCACCACCTTCAAATCCCCACCACCCCGTACACCACACCACCACCTTCAAATCCCCGGTACCCATACACCACACCATCACCTTCAAATTTCCACCAACCCATACACCACACCACAACCTTCAAATCCCCACCACTCCGTACACCATAGCACCACCTTCAAATATCCACTACCCCATACACCACACCACCATCTTCAAATCCCCACCATCCGTACACCACACCATCACATTCAAATTCCCACCACCCCGTACACCACACCACCACCTTCAAATCCCAACCACCCCGTACACCACACCATCACATTCAAATCCCCACCACCCCATGCACCACACCACCACCTTCAAATCCCAACCACCCCATACACCACACCCCCATCTTCAAATCCCCACCACCTCGTACACCACACCACCACTTTCAAATCCCCACCACCCAGTACACCACACCACCACCTTCAAATCCCCACCACCTCGTACACCACACCACCACCTTCAAATCCCCACCACCCCGTACACCACACCACCACCTTCAAATCCCTACCACCCCGTACACCACACCACCACCTTCAAATTCCCACCACCTCGTACATCACACCACCACCTTCTCTACCACCTCGTACTCCACGCCACCACCTTATTTGAAAAGTTCGCTGTAATTTTAATTCATCTACTCGTCGGATCGTTCAGTGACAAGAAATGGCCATTTTATACATGTATTCGTACATAGCATCTAAAATATAATTGGAAAAACGGAGGTTGGGAGCAAAAATAAGGACAGTTTAACTTTGGTTACTGAAAATCGTGCGTATCTATTGACCTGCTAAACTCAGTTTAGTTTAACTGTCCCAAAAATGATAATTAGCGGGACGAAAAGTCGCGCTTTAAAAATGAAATGATGGGTGCACGGCACAATCCCTCAACAGTTTCAGAGCGTGTTTCGCCTTAATATCCCATCCATGTGACTTCACGTCCTGTTGACTCATAATTATAAAGACTATATGCATATAAAGACATATATAGGGCTGGAAAACGCACAAGATATAAGATGAAAGCGGTAATGTAGACAATATTCCGAGCTAAATTACAAATTAAACGTTCCGCCTGGCTTGAATCGACAAAGCCACGCAAGCCTACCCATGTTTGAGGCTGAGGTTTGACCGTACTTGATTTAGAAGCAAATACTTTTACTTTTATCAAAATTAATATTGTTTTGCTGTACGCATTGCATGTATTGATATTATCATATACTTACTATGTATTTGATACAAATATTAAATATGAGTATGTTCTCATTTTCAGTGATTTCGTTCAATATGTATAAACACACAGTGGTCTTCTCTTACAGTACATGTTAACAATTGAAGTTTCGTTATTCCCACCTTTTCCAGAGAGATATTTTATCTACTTTAAATATCACTATATTACATTAGGGATAACACAACAACTGTGTATTTAAATATTTTCCAGAAGCATTGTAAAATGTTTAAAGCAATAAAACGTATTGTATTGTATTGTATTGTATTTAAATCGGTCAGTGCGCTGCGATACAACATGATTATATTAACTTGTACTGAGAGATAGAGATTATTATATACTTAAAAAGTGCAGGCAAGTAAAATCTTATCACTTACAGTCCGGCGATTAAAGGGGACGGTAATGTAACGGTTAAGATGTCAGCTGCTCAGTCTAGAGGTTGCGGGTTCGAAACTAGCTTAGGGTTTGATGATATGTGTATCAAGTTATTAAGGGTTTATAATATCAAGTTAAGGTAAGTCGCGGGTTTCCACAGAAATCGGGTCATTTTTTAAAAGGCAACGCAGATTTAAGATATTTTGCATGACAACCCCGTGACTAATTGTCTTTTGTAGAAATAATACGGTGAAGTGATATTTCCATGGAAACTGAGTTAAAAGCGCCACCTAGCGGGGAGGTGTATTTTCGTCAATTTTCGTGTTATTTTCGTTATATCTCTTTCTATGTAGATAACGAAACAATCTAATTTTCATAAATGCAATATCGAATCATTTACCCATCTGAAAAATAAAAATCTCTAATATTTTTGCCAAAAATATGAAAAAGTGAAATACAAGATTGACATGACGTAACGAGCTGATACTGACGTTTTTCATACGTTTCTTGTTAAAATAAATACTAGCGTTGTTGTTTATTATGCAGAAGTCACTTTAAATCGACTTCAATGATTAATATATATGTAGTCGAGACTTAAATTTTAAATTTGAATGGACACCGTATTTTAATAAAATGGTAAAAATTGATCTTTGTTATAACTAGTTCGACACCATTTTATTTACTTGTAACTGGATCTGTTGTGGTATAATATTACATTTATAAACACAATACACAATACAGTCGTCACTTTCACGTATAAAAATGAAAAGGCGAATATAGGTTCTTTCCACGAAGTTGTAAGCAAAAGATTTTGAGGCAAGAACGTTGGCGGGTTTGGAATTCAACCAAAACATTTAAAGTTTTCCCTGGATAGATCTGAATTGGATGGGTTAATAGTTTGTTTAAAGGTCATATTAAAAATCACAGAGTTGCTGCTGACAAACTACTTGCGTATTTCGACAACCAAGCGTCGCTCGTCTGCTCGTCTGCTCGTCTGCTACAGCGTTCTGACCTCTTCGGGTCATCTGGTTACCTAAACATGTAGCTCGTCTTTTGGGGTTTTGTATGTGTATATGTACAGTTACATTTATCACCTCCACAAACTGGGGGAGCCGAGTGTTTACACGAACAAAAGTTATATTTTGTATTTCTAGTTTTCTTGTACTGAATTCATTAATACCAGAATTTATTGTAGTTTGTTTTATTCTGATTCAGTTTCATTAACTGTTACACTAAAAACATAGGTCTTTTTTACACATGAACTTTGTCCGCATGTATAATTAGATAATTCATTTATTTCATGCAAAAAGTGTTACTGAGACATGTTCCTGTACAAACGCTAAATATAACGAGAGATTGGTTACTTCTCACTTCCTCTAAATAAATGAGGGTACATTTGATTTTTTTATATTTGGACAATGATTTTAGCGACTGAACTCAGATGGTCAACTGTTGGTCATTCCTGTTACAGATGCAACTGTACTGCTGCTTTCACAGAGTTTAAACACGTGTATATATACGCACAGTAAAAACAGAAAAGTTTCGATTTCAAGTAATTCAATGTTAAAACTGTATCGGGGCATTGAAAGATAACCTAACAAAATAAACGCTGCAAATATATTGTTTTCGCCAATTTGTCCGTTCTAAAAGTTTACCCAGTTTGTCACGCTATAAGTTCATTGGTAATTTTTTTTATAAGACACACAGCATGTGTACATTCCTCGGCAGCTCAGTTGTTAAACCGTTCGGCTAAACTTTTATTACCGCGGCAACCTCGGTTCGAATCTCGTCTGGTAGAAATAGTTTTTCTTTCTTTAATAAATAGCTTAAAACGCTGTTATGACTAAACACTGATTTTGTCAAAAGTAAAAAAATACTATATATCTGGAGTTCAGTAGCTTAAATGTGCAATGTAGTTATAGTAAAAGAAGTAAATGTAAAAAAAAGATTTGTGAATTCTGAACGGTTATTCTCTTAGCTATATGAACCTTTAATAATATAAAATAGGAGTTATGGTCACTTTATGTCCGTCTATCTATCCTGAAAATAGTGATAACGTTCTGACTGTTGGTCATTCCTGTTACAGATGCAACTGTACTGCTGCTTTCACAGAGTTTGTACACATGTATATATACGCACAAGTAGCGCGTATCAAATTCGCATACATTGACTTTAACGCCTGTTTTAACAGGATAACCTTACCTTCATTCCTATAAAAACGAACTATTTAGATTCTCTTTCTCTGTAGGAAACGGTCAACAGATATTATCAGTAGCGGGACTTGAACCTGAGGTAACAATGATTTCATATCAGCGATTTTGGTCACTTGACCGTGGAAGCGGTGTCAGGCAGAAGTCATATGGACACATGACATGTGCAACACAAAAACCTGACTGTTTTGCTGTGAATGATCTGTTTCCACGTTCTTATTTAAATATGCAACGGAAATTTATCTAAATGTCCTATCAAAACTGAATTTTTCTTATGGAAAATAACAACAGTAAGTTGTTCTTATAAATGAAGTCGTTGCGCATCTAAACGAAAACGTTTCACATCAAGAGACCGACGTCAGTAATACACCGTGACGCCGCATAAAAACCGTCATTAACGCACCCCTGTCGTGCTTCAGAAAAGTTTAGATGGCCTGAAAACAAAGTCGGTGATACACCTTTTTTATTTCAAAAAAATGTTTATATTTATTTAAAGGATCCGTTACGGTTTTAAAAAAATTCTCTCGAGCCGATTTCTCGCAATTTGCCCTTAATTCGTCCAATTTGGGGTCATTTTCGCTTTGAAAATTGCCTCCCATTCGCGGATCATTACGTTATTTTAGGTATTTAATGTGGATATCTTTAAATAGTTTTGTATGCATGGAACTCAGATTGATTCGGCTTTGATTTGGTGGAAAAACCATAGCTGTAAAAATATTATTGACGGACTTTTGTCCGTGAAATGACTAAAATCTTTCAAAATACACCCTCCGCTAGGTGGCGCTTTTTCCGTGCTTATCGTTTACAGATAATTTCAAAACATCTTTTCCGGGAAAGCAAGTACCTCATACCATAGGCATGCACGATTTCTAAACTTTGCGTCGAGATTTTAAAAACGACCATTTTCCAGAGGGAACCCCGCGACTTACCTTAAAACAGCATGTGTGACACTGACGTTCTGCTCATATATTGTATCGCATGTGTTATGCACTGCGTATGCATGTGTGAATTTATGTTTGTTTACTTAGTTGAAGTGTGATGTATTTGATTGTGTTGCATACTGATTGTTAACAAAATGGCACATTGTGGGTAAGATTACTTCGTGGTACAGTATACACTTTCTTCAAATAAAGAGATTATTATTGTAATTTTTATTTTTTTATTATCATAATTATTTTTATCATTATTATTATTATTATTATTATTATTATTATTATTATTATTATTATTATAACTATTATTATCATCATCATCATCATCATCATCATCATCATCATCAGCATCATCAGCATCAGCATCATCATCGTTATCATCATCATCATCAGTCCCAGGTTACCAGATTAATAAATTGATATTGTATTTGTTTTCATTTCACGCAATGATAATATTTGTCCTTTATTCGTATTACACTATAATCAGAGTTTAATATTTGATATTCTTATGCTTCTATTTACACAACCCTAGCTTCATCTGTTTAAAAGCAATTATCGGCTTTACCTAATTGTTAGGAATATGGAAAACCAGTCAATGATGTGATATTTATCCTTAGTCAATCATCTATTTGGCTTCCATATTAGTGTATAATATATCGTCTCGTCTTGTTTATATAATAAGAATTACAAAATATACTCCTAATCAATAACGGATATCCCTGTGTTAACAATGTTAGCGTGAATTTAACTTATTAATTTCAATATCTTCATATTGCTGCTATTTATAAATTGAATAAATAAAGTCATGGAGTATCAATCGATGCATTGGGCTGGCTTTTAATATACTGATATATTTTATAAACAGTTGTAAATGGCAAAAATAATTGAAAAAAAACATAATTGGAAATAGTTTATTGAAAAAAAAACTTCATTGGAAATAGTTTATTCAATACAAACTAATTGGATTTAGTTTATTGCAGGAGAAATGCATAATGGTAAAAGTACAGCAGGTAAGCAATGCTTGTTGCAAGTCACATAAACAGCAGTCACTTGTAAGGGGCATAGTGTTACAGATATCGCAATGGGAAATTATAGTAAAATCAAGAAAAATCGAATAAAGAAATTAGTGTTTTTACTGAAGAACTCAATACATGTATAATCGCTGCAAATTGAACGCACGAATAAAGCCAAGTTAAATATATCATGTATATCTAATGTATGACAAAATCACTGCGAGTTATAAACGCAGGTAAACAACGTGACAGGGTATGATGTGGAATTCTGTTTTATTAATAGAAACTGTTAGAAGAATGTCCCTTTTTCTCCATAAATGGTGAGATTTAATCTACTTGAGGGGCCTTACTCTGTCACAAAATGAAAGTAAACATACTCAAGGAAGTGACGGTCCACACGATATGAATTTCTCAAAGCACTCGCCGATATACTTTTATAGTCTACTACGACAAACAATCGTGGGCGGTCGTCACAAAAAAACAATGAAAATTCATGTTCAAAACCCAGTTTCATTTAGATCATATGCTGCTGTCGCATTTGCCCTGAAATCTAATAAAAGCAACTCGAGAGTTACTGAATTAATCTACTGAGATAAGTTCAGACAACATCAAGATATTGTGTTTAGCATTTTTATTAGCTTTTTATGTTTCAAAAATTATTTATCAAGAAATTATTTCTTTGTAGATATTAACTATACAGTTTTCTTGAGTCAGGTATCGCAAGTAATCACTGACTGGTTTTGATATAAAATGTGCACCCAATAGTTTGTTATAAACTACATTATATTGGTGATAATGTATCAAAAACTATTCATGTGAGGTAATACTCTAATGCTGTTAAAAGGGTTCTCCAGAGCTTTAAGATGGACTATTGCGACTGAAATTGTTTTATAACTGCAGCCCAGACTGAGTGCCGTGATCAGATGAAGGTTCCAATGATTCCATATACATGTTTCCAGTACCAGTCTCTTAGTACTAGTAACTCAAGCCTCCGATTTTAGTCGGATTACGGAAGTGACTGTCATTGTTTATTCACCAAGAAAATCTGAGATTTTACAAAGTGTCTGATTTTGACAACCCATTGTATCTGACACTTTCTTGATTCAAATTCTGTAAATAGATTTGAAATATTTATTTCTTTAGGCACAGTAGACGAATCAACACTGCTATGTTGCATATGTGAGCAATACTTGGACACACCAAAGGACCTACCATGTAAAACACAGTTACTGCAGAACTTGTCTACAGCAATTCTGTCTTACCAATGCCACGGATGTCGGATTCCCATGCCCAAAATGTCGAGCACAAGTGAAAATCAAAGACACAAATCAAACAATTACTGAATGGGTCGACACTATTCCTAATATGCATAGATAAACGCCTTGAGAAAATTAGAGCTTTAGAAAAAGAGAAAAGAAAAAGAAAATTGCGTTTTTGTCTGTCCAAATGGAAAGCAACCGAAGCAACAAAATATTGCAAAGCGTGCCACGAGTACTTCTGTACTGAATGCGGAAATCAACACTGGTTACTTGGAAGGTCTAAAGTCACAGAGTGTGGTTGGTTGAAGATTTGGTTCCGACCCAACTGATCCCCTTTTACATCCGGCCTTGAACTGAGGGCTTATTTAACTCAGTATTCGGGATACACATGTAAAAACCATGAAAACGCACACGGAAAATACGATCGACATAACAAAAGGCGAAGTTACTGGTGTAACATTTTTACCGCGAACAGCTGCATGATTCGCCGCCCGACTCAAGAGACAAATGAAAAAGATTAAACTATATGATGGTATTTATCCGAGTTTGATTTCTGAAGCACTCTAAACGCAGTGCCGCGATGTTCTTGCGTTCAATGACTGCTTCATTGTTGTGACATGCTCCCACGATAGCTGCCTGGAAATGTTAAGCGTATATGACAGAGTGATAGAGCATGATGAAAGATTGTTGTAGTGCAGGGGTGTTGCGGTCTGTGTTACACAGATGACGAATGCGATACTAACAACTTTGCAGTAACACTGAACACAAGACCAGTTCGGATCCTGCTTTTCTCGGGACAACCCGAGATAGACAAAATTGAAGTGGCTCAGGGAGCAACCTCTATGCTCAGTCCTGCATATTTGACCTTTTCAAAAGTCAAAACAATTGTTTTCCTCTCTGATAAAATCCACCAATGCTTGAAATGCGTTACAAAAGAAAGGAGAGATTGTTTGGGAAAAGCGTATAGACGAAGCTTGCGGTTTGTCAATTTTCCACGAAAACATTTTGCTGGCTCGAAGTGATCGGAGAACTGTCCGACCTTATAAAAGTATCTGGTCGAATTATGAAATCAGTTGTTCCTCTTGAGGATGAGCTGATCGCGTGTCAACACACCGTGTAGCGACCACTGGCACCTCAGTACCAACACGACAAGAACTCTCGTAGCCGATGATACCGATTTGGTTCGAGTCTTTCTGATCGAAGCCCCCTTCTAGATGAAGATATCGGGTTTATATTTGACCGGAAGCACCCCGACGAGGCCGTGCGGTTGATACGGTAAAAATCCTGCTTTAGAAGAAGAAAAATCTGGCATTTGTGCAATCGTTTAAATACTAGATATCAAATGCAATGCCAAAGAAATGAAATTCGATCTTGTGAAACAGTTGAGCAACCTATATATTGGTTCATGTCTTATTAACAGCTTACTACTGAAGTTTGTTTCATATGGAAACAAAATAATGGCAACTTAGAACATACATGCAATATTACTAGAGCTATTACTGTTGTAAGGATAGTTGATGACCTCTTTGGATGGTTTGAGACCCATATAGAGTTTGAAGCAGACGCTTTTATTCAGTAGGTTTACAGCTTGTGTCATATATCAATATGTTTGGTTTTATTTCTTCATATGCAGTACGGTGGTCCCCATCTGTGTTGATCAATTTCGGTGTCCGATGATATCACCTCATATACCTCATAACAGTCATAGACATTCTTGTACATTCAGCTTGATATTATAAAATAATGAAAGTTTTGCAATTTCAAAGATATTAATTTTAAGTCATCATATTGAAGTACATTATTATTTCAAAATCTCTTGGGCTTTGTAAGATTTACTTGAATCTCATCGAAGTAAAACGCAATCTCTATCTTACAATTCTGAAAAATGGGTAATTCTTCAATTGTTTCTACAATTCTAGATAAATATATCAAATAAATCCATTTGTATACAGGCACGTACATCAAAAGTTTTGATTATGGATTTTACATAAAGATGTACATTTAAATTTATCACGATGAAATGGCCACTTTTTTTTTGAATAGCTTTCTTACAAGTAGCAAATTTAAACCATTCGTGTACTCATGCGCTAAACTTCCTTCACTAGTAACAGTTTCTTCAGCATGTAAATGGATAATAATCTTTAAAAGGACCCTCGTAATTTCAATATATAGATTATACACATATTTACGTTAACTATCACAAAATGATGACGAAATGTGGCCTATAACTAGAAGGCTTTTAAACAAAAACATATGTCTCCCTCAAACCCATATCATCGTTGCATACATATCACTACTACAATTTTTTGGAGATGCACGCGACACAAAAATTTGTGGCGGACCGGCAGATGGACAAAACAAATGAGTACTCATACGCGAAACACAAGTTGAAAATCCTCCATTTCCGTTAAGTCACATGTTGAGTCAACTTGCCTGTTAAGTTTTTCGGCTTTGAAGATCTAATACCTTTTGATATATGCGTGAAATAAGTTGAAAATTGCAATTATCACAAAATTATGGGCTATACCTCCGCCAATTCTGGTCTAATCCGCAAAAAACCAATGTATACAACTTAACTTGCTGATAAACATTCTCCAAACTCGCAAGACTGTAACTCTCATAGTGCATTTCGGAGATACCCGTGACACAAAATTTGTGTCCGACAGATGAATGACGGACCAACGAAAAACAACCCTGCCAAATTAATAAGTCTCTCTACATATATGAGGAGACATAGTTATGAATCATTAAAACATGTTAGTTTTTTCTGGATACAGAGGCATTCAGTATATTTTAACTTTAACTCATATTTAGATAATTAGAATGACGCGGTAACACTTTCCTACTTGGCATATTGCAGTATGGTCATTTACAAGGTAATATAACTTTGGCATAATATATCTAATATCCTGAAACATCTCGGTGTCTTGTGGCTGACTTCTGTGCCAGCCGTTTGATTTAAATTCACTTTCAGTCAACCTCTTGGTGTTGCTTTCTGTATAAAGTCTTTGGTTCGCTTTTTCTTTTGCGCTATCCTTCTCTTAAACTGTTGAAGTAGGAGTGCAAACATCAATAGTGTTCTAGCAAGTACAAGCATCCATCCAGCTATATTGGTCAGTCTATGGTACGAAATTCAAGATTACCGTCTTCGTAACTAGAACGTATACCATTATGGCATGCACCCAGGTCAGGACCCACCTACAAGGAGTTTATGCAGTACAGTATCGTTCATTTGATTTCTAGGCACATCAGTTAATTACATACTGATTATTGAGTCAGTAATTGTCTTTATAAGTGCATTCGTATTATTAGGTCTCTTCATTTCAGCGTAGACAGAAATTTTATCTCGTCCATGCAGTTCTTTTTTATTAGTAAAAACGTAACAAAGGACACTTATACAACAACTCTCGATTCAAATAGCCCTCCGTGTTTGAAATGTACATGTTTCATATTAACGTGTCGAGATTCGAATAACAGTACCATATGTAATTTTGAAAGTGTTTTTGAGGGTATGTCTGGAATAATTACTGGAAGCGATGTGACGGATAACATGTGATCGTAAAAAGAGGCGACAATTAAATCATAGAAGAATGTTTTAAATAATAGCTAGTATCCCTATTGCTTTCAATCTTTAAATAACAAAAGATGTAATGCTTACCAAAGCACCACAAATACAGACCACAGTCCAGTATGGTGACTAGGCATCATCTTCCCTCCCTGAGGTTCATCTATAAAGGTCTGCCACTTCACCCAATTTAAGGTAAAAGAAAGAAGTAATGAGATATCTGCTGAAATACATATAATAGG
>JAFMSR010001001.1:0-36139 GCA_022818135.1 Saxidomus purpurata | reverse complement strand
CATTGTGTCTAGTTCTACTCCGAATGGTTCCCTTCCCTTATATTTTTATTAATTAAGACGGCACATTATTATATTCTAAAGACCATGTCGTTAAGTCTGAACGACCGTGTAAAACATATTTGTTGGTCCAGTCTTTGAATAGAAAGGTACTTCATATTACCTACATGCGAAAAATATAACGAAAAATCGTGGGTATGATCCGGCATACCACTCAAAGCTATTTCCATTCTAATACGTTAATTTCAACAAAAATCTTGGAATGGGTATAACTACGTTTGGAAATATACAATGTCATCTAGAAAAAAGTGAGCACCCTCTGAAAGCTATATAGTGACTTTAAAAAATTGTATCATGAAATCACCTTCAAATAAACGAAGAAAAAATTCTGTAAATCATAACAGCAACCCTCTGCACGAACTGCAATAAGTTTTGCACTGCGAGTGTAAGCAGATTGTCTTTAAAAAGATCCGAGGTTCATCGGAAGGCTGAATAGTCAGGGTCAGGGTGGTCACCCAGGCACAGTGAAGGTTTACTCTGCTACTGAACGTATGAAGTATGGATGTCATCTGAAGAATCAAAATTGCAGTTTTTACTCTAATTCGCCACCTTAAATCTTCCTATGACCTTTGCAGTTCCACACTTAAATGTGTTTTTGATTTTGGATAAAACGGCACCCGTTGATTGTTCAACAATATGACCCGAAAAGCCCAACATAATATTACAGTTTTGATGTTCGTGAAGTTGGCAGACTGGCAGCGTAGCAGTATAGCAGCGTGAAGTTGGCAGACTGGCAGTGTAGCAGCGTGAACTTGGCAGACTGGCAGCGTAGCAGCCTAGCAGCGTGAACTTGGCAGACTAGCAGACTGGCAGCGTGAACTTGGCAGACTGACAGCGTAGCAGCGTGAACTTGGCAGACTGGCAGACTGGCAGTGTAGCAGTGTGAACTTGGCAGACAGGCAGCGTAGCAGCCTAGCAGCGTGAACTTGGCAGACTGGCAGCGTAGCAACTCAGCAGACCAGCCGCTCAGCAAACCAGCAGACCAGCAGCTCAGCAGACTAGCAGCTTAGCAGACTAGCAGCTCAGCAGACCAGCAGCTTAGCAGTTCAGCAGCCGAACTTCAGTTTCGAAGTTTAATATTGTGCTATATTGAATGAAATGGTTTTTTTTCCAAAAATACGACAGAAGCACGAATTATACGTAGAAACAATAAATACACGCCCTTTCATTTTGATATTTTATATCTTATATTCATAAGTTTACGTTACTTGAAGAGTTTTCGTTGCAAGCAGACTTTCCGCTGCCAGCAGTCAAGCAACTCAGCAGACTAGCAGCTCAGCAGACTAGCAGACCAGCCGCTCAGCAGCTCAGCAGACTAGCAGCTCAGCAGCTCAGCAGATCAGCAGCCGAAACTTCAAAGTTTAAGATTGTGGTTTTTTGAATGAAATGGATGTTTAAAATACGACAAAAGCACAAATTATGCGTATATACAATTAATATACATTTTGATATTTTTTATCTTATACCGGTATATATTTGTTTCCGTTACTTGAAAAGTTTTTGATGCAAACAGACTTTTCGCTGCCAGCAGCCCAGCAGCTCAGCAGACTAGCAGCTCAGCAGACTAGCAGCTCAGCAGACCAGCAGCTCAGCAGACTAGCAGCTCAGCAGACCAGCAGCTCAGCAGATCAACAGCCGAAACTTCAAAGTTTAAGATTGTGCTATATTGAATGAAATGGATGTTTAAAATACAACATAAGCACAAATAATGCGTAGATACAATTAATATACATTTTGGTATTTTATATCTTATACCGGTATTCATTTGTTTCCGTTACTTGAAGAGTTCGGATGCAAGCAGACTTTTCGCTGCCAGCAGCCCAGCAACTCAGCAGACCAGCCGCTCAGCAGATCAGCAGACTAGCAGCTCAGCAGCTCAGCAGACTAGCGGCTCAGCAGATCAGCAGCTCAGCAGATCAGCAGCCGAAACTTCAAAGTCTGAGATTGTGCTATATTGAATGAAAAGGATGGTTAAAATACGACAGAAGCACAAATTATGCGTAGATACAATAAATATACATTTTAGTATTTTATATCTTATACCGGTATTCATTTGTTTCCGTTACTTGAAGAGTTTTTGATGATGCAAGCAGACTTTTCGCTGCCAGCAGCCCAGCAACTCAGCAGCCCAGCAACTCAGCAGCTCAGCAGACCAGCAGACTAGCAGACTAGCAGACCAGCAGTTCAGCAGCCGAAACTTCAAAGTTTAAGATTGTGCTATATTGAATGAAATGTTGTTTTTTTTTTTAAAAATACGACAGAATCACGAATCATGCGTAGAAACAATAGATACGCGCCCTTTCATTTTGATATTTTATATTTTATATTCATATGTTTACGTTACTTTCGCTGCAACAGACTTTTCGCTGCCTGCAGACCAGCAGCTCAGCAGACCAGCAGATCAGCAGCTCAGCAGACCAGCAGACTACATGTAGCAGCTCAGCAGACCAGCAGCTCAGCAGACCAGCAGACTACATGTAGCAGCTCAGCAGCTCAGCAGACCAGCAGCTCAGCAGACCAGCAGACCAGCAGCTCAGCAGACCAGCAGACTACATGTAGCAGCTCAGCAGCTCAGCAGACCAGCAGCTCAGCAGACCAGCAGCTCAGCAGACCAGCAGCTCATTAGATCAGCAGCCGAAACTTCAAAGTTTAAGATTGTGCTATATTGAATGAAATGGATGTTTAAAATACGACAGAAGCACAAATTATGCGTAAATACAATTACAGGAAACTCCGTATATAACGAACTCCCTGGACCATTTAAATATGTTCCTTATATCCGCAGTTTGTTATATCCGTATAATATTTTTATATAAATCATCAAAGAAAAAAAATCCGGCCTAGAAAAATTTGTTTCTTATAATCGGAATTTTGCTATATCAGGAGTCGTTATATACGGAGTTTACTGTAATATACATTTTGGTATTTTATATCTTATACCGGTATTCATTTGTTTCCGTTACTTGAAGAGTTTTCGATGCAAGCAGACTTTTCGCTGCCAACAGCCCAGCAACTCAGCAACTCAGCAGCTCAGCAGACCAGCAGTCCAGCAGCTCAACAGCTCAGCAGACTAGCAGTTCAGCAGCCGAAACTTCAAAGTTTTGCTATATTGAATAAAATAGGTTTTTTTTCTCAAAAATTCGACAGAAGCACGAATTATACGTAGACACAATAAATAAACACGCTCTTTCATTTTGATATTTTATATCTTATATTCATTAGTTTCCGTTACTTGAAGTATTTTCGTTGCAAGCAGACTTTTCTCTGCCAGCAGCCCGGCAACTCAGCAGACCAGCCGCGCAGCAGACCAGCAGCTCAGCAGATCAGCAGACTAGCAGCTCAGCAGATTATCAGACCAGCAGCTCATCAGACCAGCAGCTCAGCAGATCAGCAGCCGAAACTTCAAAGTTTAAGATTGTGCTATATTGAATGAAATGGATGTTTAAAATACGACAGAAGCACAAATTATGCGTAGATATAATTAATATACATTTTGCTATTTTATATATTATACCGGTATTCATTTGTTTCCTTTACTTGAAGAGTTTTTGATGCAAGCAGACTTTTCGCTGCCAGCAGCCCAGCAACTCAGCAGCTCAGCAGACAACAGCTCAGCAGACCAGCAGATCAGCAGCTCAGCAGACTAGCAGACCAGCAGACCAGCAGTTCAGCAGCCGAAACTTCAAAGTTTAATATGGTGCTATATTGAATGAAATGGATTTTTTCCCAAAATACGACAGAAGCGCGGATTATGCGTAGATACAATTAATTTACACGCTCTTTCATTTTGATATTTTATACAATGTATCTTATATTCATAAGTTTACGTTACTTGAAGAGTTTTCGTTGCAAGCAGACTTTTTTCGCTGCCAGCAGCCCAGCAACTCAGCAGACCAGCCGCTCAGCAGACCAGCAGCTCAGCAGATCAGCAGACTAGCCGCTCAGCAGCTCAGCAGACTAGCAGCTCAGCAGACCAGCAGACCAGCAGCTCAGCAGATCAGCAGTCGAAACTTCAAAGTTTAAGACTGTGCTATATTGAATGAAATGGATGTTTAAAATACGACAGAAGCACAAATTATGCGTAGATACAATTATATACATTTTGATATTTTATATATTATACCGGTATTCATTTGTTTCCGTTACTTGAAGAGTTTTTGATGCAAGCAGACTTTTCGCTGCCAGCAGCCCAGCAACTCAGCAGCTCAGCAGACCAGCAGATCAGCAGCTCAGCAGACCAGCAGCTCAACAGACCAGCAGACCATCAGTTCAGCAGCCAGCAGCCTAAACTAATCTAGCTGCAACAGGAGCACGATGTATGCGTAGATACAATTATGTTACACGCCCTTTTATTTTGATATTTTATATCTTATTTTCATTATTTTCGTTGCTAGAAAAGTTTTCGCTGCTAGCAGACTTTTCGCTGCCAGCAGCCCAGCAGATCAGCAGACCAGCAGCCAAAACTTATCCAGCTGCAACAGGAGCACGATATATGCGTAGATACAATTATTTTATACGACCTTTTATTTTGATATCTATTCATATGTTTTCGCTACTAGATGAGTTTTCGCTGCTAGCATACTTTTGCTGCAAGCAGTCCAGCAGCTCAGCAGCTCAGCAGCACAGCAGCTTAGCAGCACAGCAGCTTAGCAAACCAGCAGCTTAGCAGTTCAGTAGCCGAAACTTCAAACTTAAAGATTCTGCTCAATTTTATTAAATTGGGTTTTTAAATGCAACAGAAGCACTAAATATGCGTAGACACAATTATTTTACACGCCCTTTTATATCGTATTTTTTGTTTAGTTTTCGCTGCTAGAAGAGTTCTTGCTCGAAGTAGACTTTTCGCTGCCAGCAGAGTTTATAGACAACATGAACGAATATGAAGAAATCGTGAGAAATGGCGTAGTTATTACCAACTTTAAGTTTTCTGGACAAAAACTAAGTACAAAAAGAGGCATAAATCTGTTACACATGACTTTATCATATGCAATTTTGATGCACTACGACCCTGTTGTCATTAGCTATACAATTTTAAAGTTTAATGAAGATATTTGCAGAAATAGTCAAATTAAAACTTACGTTAAAATTTTTCAGACGGACAGACACAGCGTTTTATATGTCTAAATTTTTGTCCAAAAAAGCGACAGAAAGATGGGAAGCAAAAATACGATGCGCATAATGTCACTTTAAGTGAAAAGTTTCTTACTACGCAGTTTAGACATGTAGTTTACCACTTCATCAAGCCGCCGATAAAAACACGTTAAATGACGCGAACGGAACACCACAGTTGTCGTATGTTGTAATACATACTATAAAAGTGGTCTCCATCAAGTTCATCAGGAAGCGTTTACGAACGAACGAACGAACGAACGGACTTTCCTCCGTGTTTAAGTGTATGGATGTACCCGTTCATCCTGATGAATGACAGCGCTCCAGCTGTGATCAAAATGGCCACCTGCTGTAAATGGAATCTTGGCACAGTGCCATAGACTTATGCCATTCAACCAACTTAAAGATCCAGAACGGTGCAAACGTAGCGTCTGGTAGCTTCTTCTAGCTCCGTATGATCTTTTAGAGGTTGCAACTGTAAAGTATCCGTATGGACATCGCAGACAAGTCGTGCGGAGCTTATAAGGAGCGATAGTTTTTCATTTTTAGCTACAATCGTCAAGGATGTCGTACGTAGCCCGTGCAAGTTACCCAACCGGTGTCCGTACTATCGTACGAACGGAAGACTTCTTGCGATAGTCGTAGCTCTTACGGGCCTCGCGGTGTTCCAAATCCGCACGGACATCATGCGATGCCTGTACGAACTCCACCGGGGCTGTTGCGGTGCTCGGGTGTGGCCATTGTGAGCTGCTCCCAACTTTGAAAATTTATACCAGCTTGACGAGAATTCGATACTTCGGTAAGAAATTTCAACTGAGTCCCCGAGTCCTATACAAGTTCACAAATTCCATCTAAGTTAATAAGACAGGGAGCAGAACTAGCGAAAACGACCGAATAACAGAAAGAAAAATGACCGAAAACAGTTTATGCAGAAAGAAAACTTTTTTTTTCAAAGGATATTGTATACTTTTATTTTTAGATAATTGAAGAAATGTGTCAATAGTGAATAATCAATAAGTACTAGCGATATGATAATCTTTATCAAACAAGTTGTTTTTGGCAGGCAGCATTTCTTTTTAAAGTCTTCTGGTTTTATTTAATTTGATTTCTATTACAATATATACATATTCTGCTTCATTTATCCACGGACCTAGTAAGAATGGGAAGAGACAATAAAACAAAATGAACTTTCTCGAATGCGTTGATAATTTAGCACGATATATAAGTTCTTCTAGCAGCGAAAACTAGTGAAAATCGCATAATTATAAAGTTACTGTGTCAAAATATGAGCATGTGCAATAATTGTATCTATGCATAAATGTTTCTTCAGTCGCATTTAAAACATCCAGTTCATACAATTCAACACAATCTTTAAGTTTGAAGTTACCGCTGCTGAATAGCTTTTGGCTGATGAGCTGCTGCTGAGTTGCTGGTCTGCTGAGCTGCTGGCAGCGAAAAGTCTGCTAGGTATGAGACGCCTAAATACATTTCCATAGACTTACATCATAAGGTTTTCTTCCGGTGCGACTACCCAAAATCTCACCGACTGCTGAAATGAACTTTACTTTGTAGAATCATCCTAGTCCCACATAAAAATAACAAAATTTATACATGTGATCCAATACTTTATGCCAGTAATTTGGAGCTGAATGACACCGACCCCATTTTGGTTGCAGTTTTAGTTGTCACCGACCAAATATGTCAGTATTTTCAAATACCAAATATTTTGAATATATATCATATCCAGATTTTTCTCTTCATATTTCATTTGTGATCTATCATCCAGCGATTAATTCAAAATATTTTTTTGTATGCATCCACTTAGTTTCAGCCAATCAGCAATCAAACACATAGTGTAGGTCCGCAAGTTCCCTACACAAAATAACCTGCTTCCAGTTTTCACCGTTCTCATACCTGCTAGCGGCGAAAACTAATGAAAATAATTTATGATATAAAGTATAAAAAAGGCGTTTAAAATAATTGAATACGCATATATCGCGCTCCTGTTGCTGGCTGCTGGGCTACTGGTCGGGTAGTCTACTAATCTGCTGAGCAGCTGGGCTGTTGGCAGTTAAAATTCTGCTAGCAGCGAAAACTCTTAAAGTATCAAAATAAGAGGACGTATAAAATAATTGTATCTACGCATATATCGTGCTTCTGCTGGGTTTAAAAACCACATTCTATAAAATTTAAAAAAGCAGAATATTTAAGTTTGAAGTTTCCGCTGCCAAATATGTTTTGACTGCTGAGCTGCTGGTCTGCTGAGCTGCTGGACTGCTCGCAGCGAAAAGTGTGCTTGCAGCGAAAACTCTTGTAGTAGCGGAAACTAACCAAAATAATATATAAAGTATCAAAATGAAAGGGCGTGTAAAATAATTGTATATCGCATATATCGTGCTTCTGTTGCAGCTTGATTATTTTGGCTGCTGGGCTGCTGGTCTGCTGAGCTGCCTGTCTGCTAAATTGTAGGTCCGCTGAGCTGCTGGTCTGCTGGACTGCTGGCAGCGAAAATTTTAAGTGTGCTTGCAGCGAAAATTCTGCTATTAGCGGAAACTAACAGAAATAAGATGTAAAGTATCAAATTGAAAGGGCGTGTAAATTAATTATATCTACGCATAAGTCGTGATTCTGTCATTTTTAAACATCCATTTCATGCAATATAGCACAATCAAAAACTTTGAAGTTTCGGCTGCTGAACTGCTGAGCTGCCTAGCGGCTGGTCTACTGAGCTGCTGGTCTACTGAGTTGCTACGTTGCTAGCAGCGAAAAGTCTGCTTGCAGTGAAAACTCTTCTAGTAACGGAAAGAAATGAATATCAAAATGAAAGGGCGTGTATATTAATTGTATCTACGCATTATTGGTGCTTCTGTTGAACATCCATTTCATTCAATATAGAACAATCTTAAACTTTAAAGTTTCGACTGCTGGTCTGCTGGGCTGCTGGTCTGCTGGTCTGCTGAGCTGCTTGTCTGCTGAGCTGTTGAGCTGCTGGTCTGCTGAGCTGCTGAGTTGCTGGGCTGCTGGCATGAAAAGTCTGCTTGCAGCGAAAACTCTTCTAGTAACGGAAACTAATGAATATAAGATATAAAATATCAAAATGAAAAGGCGTGTACATGTATATTAATTGTATCTACGCATAATTGGGGCTTCTGTCGTATTTCAAACATCCATTTCATTCGATATCGCACAATCTTAAACTTTAAAGTTTCGGCTGCTGATCTGCTGAGCTGCTGGTCTGTTAAGCTGCTGAGCGGCTGAGCTGCTGAGTTGCTGGGCTGCTGGCAGCGAAAAGTATGCTTGCAGCGAAAACTCTTCAAGTAACGTTTACTAATGAATATAAGATATAAAATATCAAAATGAAAGGGCGTGTATTTATTGTTTCTACGCATAATTCGTGCTTCTGTCGTATTTTTGGAAAAACAACCATTTCATTCAATATAGCACAATATTAACATACACCTTTTACTCACCACGTATTAAATATAGCGGGCGCAATAAGATATAAAATATTAAAATGAAAGGGCGTGTATTTATTGTTTCTACGCATAATACGTGTTTCTGTCGTATTTTAAAAAAAGCATTTCATTCAATACAGCAAAATCTTAAACTTTTTAAGTGTCGGCTGCTAATGAACAGCTGGTCTGCTGGTCTGCTGAGCTGCTTAGCTGCTGGTCTGCTGGTCTGCTGGTCTGCTGTTCAATATAGAACAATCTTAAACTTAAGTTTCGACTGGTGATCTGCTGGTCTGCTGAGCTGCTGGTCTGCTGAGCTGCTGTTCTGCTGAGCTGCTGGTC
Source organism: Saxidomus purpurata (assembly GCA_022818135.1). Classification (NCBI taxonomy): domain Eukaryota; kingdom Metazoa; phylum Mollusca; class Bivalvia; order Venerida; family Veneridae; genus Saxidomus; species Saxidomus purpurata. The sequence goes on along the minus strand of JAFMSR010001001.1, from coordinate 27,179 downwards.
TGCTTGCAGCGAAAAGTCTGCTAGCAACGAAAACTCTTCAAGTAACGGAAACTAATGAATACCGGTATAAGATATAAAATATCAAAATGTATATTAATTGTAACTACGCATAATTCGTGCTTCTGTCGTATTTTAAATGTCAATTTCATTCAATATAACTTTGGGGTTTTGGCTGCTGATCTGCTGATCTGCTGGTCTGCTGAGCTGCTGGTCTGCTGGGCTGCTGGCAGCGAAAAGTCTGCTTGCAACGAAAACTCTTCAAATAACGTAAACTTATGAATATAAAATATAAAATATAAAAATGAAAGGGCGTGTATATTATTTGTATCTACGCATAATTCGTGCTTCTGAAGTATTTAAAACATCCATTTCATTCAATATAGCACAATCTTAAACTTTAAAGTTTCGACTGCTGAACTGCTGGTCTGCTGGTCTGCTTAGCTGCTGATCTGCTGAGCTGCTGAGCTGCTGGTCTGCTGAATTGCTGGGCTGCTTGCAGCGAAAGCTCTTAACTAACGGAAACTAATGAATATAAGATATAAAATATCAAAATGAAAGAGCGTGTTTATTTATTGTGTCTACGTATAATTCGTGCTTCTGTCGAATTTTTGAAAAAAAAAACCTAATTCATTCAATATAGCAAAACTTTGAAGTTTCGGCTGCTGAACTGCTAGTCTGCTGAGCTGCTGAGCTGCTGAGTTGCTGGGCTGTTGGCAGCGAAAAGTCTGCTTGCATCAAAAACTCTTCAAGTAATGGAAACAAATGAATACCGGTATAAGATATAAAATACCAAAATGTATGTTACAGTACACTCCGTATATAACAACTCCGGATATAGCAAAATTCCGATTATAAGAAACAAATTTTTCTAGGCCGGATTTTTTTCTTTGTTGATTTATATAAAAATATTATACGGATATAACAAACTGCGGATATAAGGAACATATTTAAATGGTCCAGGGAGTTCGTTATATACGGAGTTTCCTGTAATTGTATTTACGCATAATTTGTGCTTCTGTCGTATTTTAAACATCCATTTCATTCAATATAGCACAATCTTAAACTTTGAAGTTTCGGCTGTTGATCTGCTGAGCTGCTGGTCTGCTGAGCTGCTAGTCTGCTGAGCTGCTAGTCTGCTGAGCTGCTGGTCTGCTGGTCTGCTGAGCTGCTAGTCTGCTGAGCTGCTAGTCTGCTGAGCTGCTGGTCTGCTGGGCGGCTGGTCTGCTGAGTTGCTGGGCTGCTGGCAGCGAAAAGTCTGCTTGCATCAAAAACTCTTCAAGTAACGGAAACAAATGAATACCGGTATAAGATATAAAATACCAAAATGTATATTAATTGTATCTACGCATAATTTGTGCTTCTGTCGTATTTTAAACACCCATTTCATTCAATATAGCACAATCTAAAACTTTGAAGTTTCGGCTGTTGATCTGCTGAGCTGCTGGTCTGCTAGTCTGCTGAGCTGCTAGTCTGCTGAGCGGCTGGTCTGCTGAGTTGCTGGGCTGCTGGCAGCAAAAAGTCTGCTTGCAACGAAAACTCTTCAAGTAACGTAAACTTATGAATATAAAATATCAAAATGAAACGCCGTGTATTTATTGTTTCTTCGCATAATTCGTGCTTCTGTCGTATTTTTGAAAAAATACAACATTTTATTCAATATAGCACAATATTAAACTTTGAAGTTTCGGCTGCTGAACAGCTGGTCTGCTGGTCTGCTGAGCTGCTGGTTTGCTGAGCTGCTGAGTTGTTGGGCTGCTGTCAGCGAAAAGTCTGCTTGCAGCGAAAACTCTTCAAGTAACGGAAAGTAATGAAAACCGGTATAAGATATAAAATATCAAAATGAAATGGCGTGTACATGTATATTAATTGTATCTACGCATAATTCGTGCTTCTGTCGTATTTTAAACATACATTTCATTCAATATAGCTAAGTTCACGCTGCTAGGCTGCTAAGCTGCCAGTCTGCCAAGTTCTCGCTGCAAGGCTGCTAAGCTGCCAGTCTGCCAAGTTCATGCTGCTACGCTGCCAGTCTGCCAAGTTCACGCTGCTACGCTGTCAGTCTGCCAGTCTGTCAAGTTCATGCTGCTACGCTGCCAGTCTGCCAAGTTCACGCTGCTACGCTGCCAGTCTGCTAGTCTGCCAAGTTCACGCTGCTACGCTGCCAGTCTGCTAGTCTGCCAAGTTCACGTTGCTACGCTGCCAGTCTGCCAACTTCACGAAAATACAGTTTTGCCGTTTTCTGTTTGCCAGAGGGTTGCTGTTATGGATTCCATTCTTCTTCCCTAGCTCAATTTGACGGTGTTTTCATGATACTCTTTTATTTCTGATATTGCTGAAAATCTCTTGAGTATAACTCGACTATATGCCGACGACAGTTCCTTAGCTTTCTCGTCAAGTGATGTTAATTATGTAGAAAACACACTAACAATGATCTTGAAAAAAATAACAGTTGGTGCAGTGGCTTATAAATTTTAATCCTAGAAAAACAGAAATTATGTTCGCTCTGTCCGATCCGAATAACAAGCCGTTACTTGTCTTTAACCATACACAACTAGATTTTGTTTATCATCATAAACACTTGGGTGTAGCTTTTTCAGCTGATCTAAAGTGGCATGATCATATTAACAGCATCACATTATCGGCATCCAAAGTATTTAGTTCTATGCGAGCTCTAACCTTTAAATTAAAAAGAACCACACTTTACCAGATTTACATATCTTACATGCGACCAATACTAGAATTGGCGGGACGGATGTACAGCGTACTAAAAACAGTCGGTCACTTGAATTATTGCAATACGAAGCAGCACGTATAGTTACAGGCTTAACACGATCAGTTTCAATTGATAAACTAATTAGAGAAATAGGTTGGGTATCACTTTCTGATAGATGAAAAGTTCAAAAATTAGTTACAGTATTTAAAGCTAAAAACGGATTCTTACCTGAATATTTAACTATATTAGTTTCTTATATGAGCACGAGGTTCAGATGGAAATATCCGTCACTGAGGGTAACTGTTTTGGCGGGAACGAGGCTCTGCCGAGTTCCCGCGAAACAGTTTCCCGAAGTGACGGATATTTCCATCTGAACCAAGTATCTCATGGAAGAAACTTTTTCTTGCATACCGTCTTGCACTTTGAAATAGATATTTAAAAACAAACTTACCGAAATGATGCATTTTGATATAAAAACAAACATTCTTTAGATGTTATGTGTGACGTCACATTTTTTATAACGTGACGTCACATTGTTTATAACGTTACGTCACAAGTAAGCACGTAAGTCGTCTTACACGGGGGGTGTAAGATGAGATTTTCCAGCACTGGTAAAAACTGCAGATATCCCCATCTGGTATGCAAGAAATATATTTCCGCGAACGATTGCAGAAACTACAGAGTATCCATTGAGAAATAACTATAATATGTGATGATAGCAAGACGTACACAACTATATGGTGTCTCTTTTTTATACCTTCGTCAATTGAATTTTGGAACTCGCTCGGTAACGACAACAGAAATTCTACGTCATTAAACATTTTTAAATCCAAATTGAAAAAAATGTTTAAGGCAACTGAAGTAACAAAGTATTTTCTTTGTGGGGAAAGGTTTTTATCCGTGTTGCATACTAGTTTAACGAATAAATGTAATAATTTCAATGACGATCTGTTTAAAAGTCATTTGAGAGATTATCCTTACTTGTATTGTAATAGCGGATACTACGTAGAAAAGGCAGACCACTACTTGTTATGATGTACTTATTATACTGATATTTATTGAAACAAGAGCGTTTCATCCGTTTAATGTCAACATGTTACTTTTTGGTGATGACACGTTAAATCATGACGAAAACACAACTATTTTAAAACTGTTTATAAATTATTTAACTTTCTAAACGTTTTCAAAAAGCGTCATGTTGTAATGATTATCCTGTACCCTATAAATTGTCCGGAAATATTCAGAGGACCTAAACGGGGAACAATCATCCACAGTGTTAGGATCTCGAACAAAAACTATTTAGTTCTAAAACAAGTACTAGGTATTTATTATTAGTGTACATGTATTTGTTCAAATAAAACCATGAACTTTACAATTATGATACTTTTAAAGTTATTACATGTTTCATTCCATACTTTGCCGACAAACAAATTTGTATATAATTTTTCTGCTGGGAAGGGCCGTTTACTAAGTTAAAAGAACTTGTGGCCCGATCCATTTACGTGTTGTTTCGTTGTGAATATATGTCATTGCATTAACATAATGTTTTTGTTGCAAAAAAATATGGTTAAACTAGTTTAATAGCGATAATAGTTCTTTTTCAGTTCTTTCAGCAACATTTCATGAGTAAAGATGAACCCTCGCGGTCATCTATAAACTGGTGCATTTATTGTACAATATGTATCATTTTGTTATCGGTTTGAATTTGTTTGTCACTTTTCAATATCTTTCTTACATTATAAAGACGTTGACGTATACTGGCGCGTAAGAGCTCGCTTTGCGGAAACGCGTCACGTAAACATTACGTCAGCAGTGTAATGGCGCTGACAAACGTTAAAAATGTCGTTTGTACATTTATTTGAAGAATGTTTTCTTGAATAAATAATTGTGCACATGACAAGGCTTAGATCAAACAGGCAGCAGAAAACAATAGCGGACAAAAAATACTTTATTCCTGCTGGTGATGTGTTGCCGATATGGAAGACATTTTCGTTGGATGCAAAAGTACCAATGATGTCAAATCCAAAGGGTTCTGTTGTTCTTTTCACTACGAAACTCGGAGAACCTGTGAGTAATTCTGCGACTTGCGTAAAAATCTTCATTATCTCTCATTGAATATAAAGTTTTAAATGACGGTTTGGTTCACCTGCTTTTGGTTTCTTATTTTAGTTAGATGTACATCCAATTATTTAGAGTAAAAAGTAAAAGATCTAAAGATACTATTGGAAGTTTCTACATCACATGACTTTGAATCCTATATCTTAATACAAAATATACAGTTCGAATAAATCACCGTCGTGCTCCCAAAAAGTAAATTTGACGAAGGATGTTTAAAAAAAGAAGCCAGTCACAAGTTACAAATGTATTTTCCTTAAATTTTGACGAGCATGTACACTGTAAAATTTACCGTTACTCTGTATGTATGTATATCAGGGGCTTTATCGTTGGTACCGGTTTCCCATATGATTTCCAAATTCAGTCTGCTTAACATGGTCAGCTTATTCTAAATATCATTAATACATTGTTATTTCTTCATATCCTACACCAGGAAATAACTTTGGAAAGTTGGCATTTTACGTGCACTCAGATTTAAATATTTTTTTAGAAACACCTGTGTAAGCAAAAGTACGATTTTGATCTACGTGATCCTAATGGACAGTACAATTCCGACGAGTACAATCCCCTCAATGACCCATATCTAAAGTCGCATTTCAACACCAACTCGATGCGCCGTCATCTGATCAAAAAGGGGCTTATTTCTGAAGATGGCAAGGTTATTTGCCCACTGAAGGAGTTCAATCAATACAGACAGTATCTCAGACACACGTATGTAATGGAGGTAGCCAATGAGAGGAAAGAAGAGGTGAACATTCTCGAGATTACTAGTACTTAGAAGCGACGACTATTCAATAACAATTAATATATCTCATTTTTGATTACCGCGTTTCAAGTGATACGCTCGGTTAAAATTAACTGGTCTGTAACACATTGAAAGGTTTTACTATGTCAATAATTTAAAAAAGATCCTGGGACTTTTTAAGCATTCATGTCCCAAGCAATGAGAAAAAAAATAGCTCTACATAAATAGCTATGCTTCGGATCATAGTAATGTTCAGTTTAACAGTAAAATAGTAAGAGGAAATTCATAAGATTTAAAATTCGAAGGGCATCTGCCGCAAACCTAAATTTAAAGAAGTTAGTTGTGTAGTTTATTAAATATTTGTAAATTATTTGCACAGCTTAAGCCAGCCGTTTTACTATTAATTCAGTAATAACATGAATATTTTTTTATTGTGATACATTGTATATCTATAATATTTTATAATAAGAAAATACTGTATTTAGGAGGAACTGTCTCTGTACTGTGACCGATAGCTCTATAGAGATAGACATACCGTGACGATATAGAGATAGACATACCGTGACGATATAGAGATATAAGGATATGTCTATATAAAATACATATTTCCTGTAGTCACTTGATAAAAAGTAAAAGGCAGCCCCACAGATGTACTGCCTTATACCGTATTCCCTAGAAGTTCTTACATTTTACTTATAATTTACATACTGCAGCATGAAAAAAGATTGGGGCATGTCCATGACAAATCGAAAGTGCAGAGAAAAGTGTCACATGGTATAGTTGTTCGCAAACGATTTCAGCAGAAGAAAGAACGCGATATGAATAGGTACGTATATTCTTTTCTCTGTAATAATTGTTCTCTGTAATAACTCTGTAATTACTCAAAATAGAGTTATGGTTCTTGTACACTGTACTTTCTCTCATTGTGCTGAACAATTGTATAAGTTGTATTGCATTCCGACTAGTAGTTTTCAAGTTATGCTCTGTGACAAGGATAAATAAAAATGGGCAATAACTCTGTAATGAGTCAAGATATAGTTATGGTTCCTGTACACTACACTTTCGTTCAATGAACTTGACCATTGTATGAAGTTGTATTGAATTCCAACCAGTAATTTAAAGAAATGCCCTGGACAAGGAAAAGTAACGAAGGGCAATAACTCTGTAATTACTCAAGATAGAGTTATGGTTCTTGTACACTGCACTTTCTCTCATTGTGCTAGACCATTGTATGAAGTTGTATTGAATTCCCACCAGTTGCTTATAAGTTATGCTCCGGACAAGGAAAAGTAACAAAGGGCAATAACTCTGTAATGAGTCAAGAAAGAGTTATGGTTCTTATGCACTGCACTTACTCTCAATATGCTTGACCATTGTATCATTTGTATTGAATTCCAACCAGTAGTTTTCAAGTTATGCTCTGGACAAGGAAACGTAACAAAGGGCAATAACACTGTAATTACTCAAGATAGAGTTATGGTTCTTGTGCACTGCACTTCCTCTCAATATGCTTGACCATTTTATGAAGTTGTTATTGAATTCCAACGGAGTTTTCAAGTTATGCTCCGGACAAGGAAAATGCAACAGACCAACTGACAGACCGAACGACCGACCAACTACCGGGTGACTCCTATATACCACCCCCCCCCCCCCCCGCAAACTTCGTTTCGGTGTATTTAAACAATATGCTCGACATCCAAGTGTGTCTTCTACAATAGAAAACAAACAGTTATAGCAAGAAAACCAAATTTAAGTTAATTAAATGTAACTAGGCATTTTAGCGACTAAAGATATCTTGAACATGTATGAAACACGTACTGTATTTCAGGTTGAAAAAACATATTGTCAAAAAAACAACCAATCTTGAGAGCAGACTAAAAGAAATCCGAGACGAAATGAGACAGAGAGAAAGTAAAAAAAGAGAGGAAGCAGAGAGGCGCCGGTTTGCCATTTTAAAGCACCAACAGGAGGTTAGTCTTAAACATGTTTTTCCGTGGCAAACCAACAATCGACCAGTTACGAGTTTTAGAAGTTCATGTCGATAGCTGTTTCCGTTCTATGCGCGGTCTGTTTTCTAGACGATAACGTTTTAACAAACCCCATATTACATTTACCTTTTCTCAGTCTACTATTCAAACTTCATTTATGAAATAATATCCGTTCCAGTGCCGTTCATCGTCTAATACTAGTAAACAATGATCTGGAGTTTTGATGCGCAGTAATTAACCACGATATTTGTTATTGCAGAACGCTCAGCAGGAGTCGTTGGCAAAAAAAAGATACCACAAGAGTGACCAGAAGGAACGACGGTTAGTGGAAGATAGAGAGACACAGAGGAAAAATAGAGCGGAATTAAAGGTGATATTGTATTACTTGTGTTAAGCAGGATTATCTTGAAATCCCTTAACCTTAGTTTAATTCGATGGTTTTGTCATACGTCACGGCATTTTTTCATAAAAACGTGACATAACTGATGATAAAAAGTATGTTAAGAAAGTGTATAATATGTTGAAACATGATTTTGAGAATGTTCCCAATTTGTCCAATTGGTGTTCTTTAGTTAAATCTCTTTTATGTGATCTAGGTTTTCACGATGCTTGGTTGATGCAAAGTGTTGGCAATACTGATTTGTTTTTATGCACTGTAAAACAGAGACTCCATGATTAATTTTGTGCAAAACTGGCAAGTAGGTTGGAGAACTCTAGTAGGGCATTATTTTATAAAACACGATCCATTTTAAAAGGGACTTTCCAACAGTTCCCAAAAAAACGGCAATTTTAGGCATTTTTCTATACCAGATATGCATAATATCGATGGTTTTTTGTCCTCAAAGTACGACACAAAGCAAGTATAACTTTGAAACCTTTAATTAGTAACACAGAATAGCAGGTTGGTATAAAGTGCTTAGAACGTCCTAAGATCATTTATACCAGCCTGCAATCTTTAGAACGATCTAAAGGATGCAATAATAATAATAGCATAGACTTTAAAATATATTAAGCAAATTTCCTATTTCAAATTTCAACCGTGTCTTCGTCTGGTTAATATAAAAAAGTACCGTATCGAATTGACAAAATTAAGAGTATCTTCTCACAGATTACATATTGAAACTGGTAGATGGACGAAGCTAAATAGTACACCTATAAATGAAAGAAAATGTTTTATATGTAATGTTTTAGAAGATGAATACCATTTTTTACTCGAGTGTCAATTATATTCTGATTTGAAAAAACGTTTCTTACCATCTTATTTTTGGAGACGACCAAATATGTTAAAATTGCTAGAATTGGTAAACTCAGAAAATGAAAATTTAACACGTAAATTAGGAAAATATATATTCTGTGCTTTAGAATTGCGAAAATTGAGTTTGTTTGGTGATCGCAACTGAGCTTTTATAATTATGATGATTTTGTGACTTTTCTAGCTTATTTATATTGTTGAATATATTTCATGGCATTTAATGAATTAAAATAACTAGGGGCTTAAGATTTCGAAATCCGATTGTTGACCTTGTGTTTCGTTTCGCCAAGATCAAAAGAGGATCATTATATGATTAATGTTAGATAGAACACAGGTATTATGAATTGTTTTTTTTTTTGTATTAGATACAAAAAAAACATTGTAAAATTTATATCGGCAGTTGTTAAAACTATTGTTTCTTATAGAACCTTCTCCGTTTCACTGTTATATTTGTCTCGCCATTTTCATGATTGTAAATCCTCATGGGCCATATGGCCTACAGGACTATTTGAAAATAAACTTATCAAACTTATCATGTATGTTACACATAGTAAAGGACATAGTGAAACTTTCAAGGTTTTTCAGCATAATCTGTCTGTGACAACTTCGGGATGACCATGACATCTAGTATTGAAATATTTGCAAAATAAAGAGTCATTCTGAAACTGCTAATGACTTAGCCATCATTAATTTGTTCCAAAAGTCTCAAAAAGAGAACTGTCGAAAAAAAGTGTCAATGACGCAGTCGCTTACTGTCGCTGTAACTCTTTTCAGTGTATAGCAAAATGGAACGACCGAAAGGATGCACAGAAAAAAATGTTGAAGATTTATGACGAGTGTTCGAAAGAGAATGACGCGGAGAAGGCACAGAATATTTCAAAGAGAGAACAAAAGACCACGAAAACGTGGAATCGGATAGAAAGTGAGGAGTTACATTTTTTTATATTTATCAAGACAAAGCAAGAACAGAAAATCTTTAGTATTCAGTTTTATTATTTTTCCCGTATCATGTTTAGGCCTAAAGTGTTATAGACTCGTCTCAGGAGTCAAATAGTAATGGTCTCTTTACCCCTCCTTGATTGAATGTCAAGGGTTCGCACCCAACTACCTACCTGACTCTTTGAGACAGTAGGCAGTTTCTTACTAAAGATAAGAGTATTGTACTAATTCAAGGAACCCAAGGAACGATGGTAAGTTATTCTGCCCGTTTGTAAAAAAGACTGAAATTCTGTTTAAACGGGCAATAGACTTCAAGAAAAAAATATACTTTTAAACTTAACCTTAACTCGAGCTCAAACAACCATGCAGGCAGGAGTTTTTTCTCCTACGAATGGAGAGAAGACATTGTTTTTGCCATGTATGTCCGTGTGTCTGTATGTATGTCCCTCACAAACAGTTTCCGCCCGATAACTGGAGAACTGTCGGTCCATTGATCTTATAACTTGGTAGACCTATTGGTTATGACTAGCGAACCATCCCTATTGTTTGCGGTCAGTTGGTCTAAGGTAAAAGTTTCAGGGACCTTTAATGAAAAAAGTGGTTTCCAACTAATATCTGAAGAACGGTAAGCCGAAAAAGGATAAACATGTCCAGTTCACATGTACTCTTTATCAAAAATAGTTTCCAATCTATACACAGGCAATTGTGCAGCATATGTTTCACACATGTTTTGATAAACATATGTTAAACATATGATTAACATGTTTATTCATATGTTATGTTTAACATGTGTTACATAGTATTTGTTTGACATATGTTTACTAACATATGTTTGTACCTAACATGTGTTTCACATGTGTTTTTTTATGTTTTTCGGTGGTTTATCGAAATATAACGGTGAATTACATTCCGATAAACTCACTGTCCACGCAGTGAAAATTATCAAAATCTGTTACCCGGATTAACGTCAAAATGTATACCGAGCGAAATGAATGCTGGAAACCATATGACGATCAGGTCGTCAAAATTACGTCATGTTTGCGATGCTTCTTGGTGACGTTATCCGCGATCTTGGCATTTCATTGAAATAAATTCAGCAAAAGTAGAGTTTGAGACATAAAAGAAACAGACAAATTATTGGTATCGATGTCATATCACTGAAGGACCATTAGACGTATGGTAATATTTAAGGCTTAGTGGTCGTAACACCTATTAAGTCTGGGATCAAATGTGAAGGCCACAGGCGACCTCGTAATAAAAATGGTTGAAAGAATGTCCTCATTTGAGAAAAAAATTGAGTGTAGTTCAAACTCAACTCAGGTAGAACACAGGATATAGTGACCTTTTTTGAAAATCATTTTTATGACTGATTGAAATTTTGTTTACAACAGAGAAACTGGAAAAAACAAAGCAGAAGTCCTGGGAGGAAAAACAGAAAAAGAACTACAGATATATCAAGCGTCTACACAAAAAACTGTCTCCTGGGGATTCTCGAATAAAAAGCAGAAGAAATGGTATTTTTTATTGAAAATCTGTTAAGTTTGTTTGGTGTGCGTGGAAAGGGCAGTATTTACGAAGTCCTTCTTGCAAACAGTTTAGAACAATCTGCTAGCTTATGTAGATAAGTACGTCTGCATATGAGAAGCAAGGACAACATGAAAGAACACCACTGTGAATATTTATCATATATTAGAAAAACTACTTCCACTTTAAAACAAATGTCCTATCAGGAGCATTTAAACGGTTGTATATCAAGAGACAGACTAGAGTGCAATTTGAAAAACTACTTTTTATAGCATCGGCACGTCGACAGATAACCTAGGGGTTAGAGCATCCGCTTCGTGTGCGGGAGGTCGTGGGTTCGATCACTGTCCGCGTCATACCAAAGACCAAAAATGGTACTGACAGCTCTCTTGCTTGGCCCTCAGCATTAAAGAGTAGTGTCAGGAAGATAAAGAGAAGCTTCCTGCTTCTGGGAAAAGGTAATTACTTGTTACTGGATGACCTGTTTGTCGCACAATAGCTCTGTAACTGATGTTGTCGGTTGATTATATGCGACGTTTAATAAGGCTTCTTTATCTTATTTTTGTCTTTATTTTCAGGTTGCTTCAACGGGTAAAATCGATAAAAGTAAAATCTGTGAAAAGCTTTCTTCATATAAACTTTAAATTCTATGTATTTTTGTACCAAAGTATCTATATCTGAATTTTATGAGTAGCCAAGACAACTTTTTTGTTTTACATATGCGTACTCTATGGGAATGCTGGATTTACCGAAATGGTGCAAAATCAGGCGTCATGTGGCCATTTATAACTTTCAGTGAAACTTTCTTCTTAATAATTACTTTTAACAAAAGCCAAGATTCGAAAATGTTTTATCATTTATACATGTATATCATGCTCAAGTAATATGAAGTAAAGTCAAATTATATCTTTTTACAAAGTTGGTTTCCATAACAATAATCAGAAGGTCTGTTCTTGAGCTTTTGTATCTTTATAATTTTAAATTGAATTAAAGTTATTAATAAGAAACTTATTGTGTTATTGATTTGTGCTGTTTTTGCAATAAACAATCGTCGGAACTCCCGTTAAATATTCTGTTGCCACTCCTGTACCTCCGATGAAGCATATAGCGTAAAGATGGGGACGTTGGTATTTGACGATGGCAGTAAACGAAAGTTGAGTCAAAATAATAATAATCTGTATAGATAGGTTGTCCATTAACTGAAACTTTGAGCTTAGCCGCACTGCCTAGCCATTCTAGCAAAATGAATGTATCTAGTATCATGAAGAGAGGTGAGCTACATACCAATGCTATTTAGGCCAACCTACACGTCTGGCACGTGACAATATTATATTTCTATCAAACCTAAATGAAAATGTTTTGGATTTCCTTTTCTCACCTATGAGATACATATTTCCGCGCATTTATCCATGTGAGATATAGAGAATATTAGGCTACTGTCTTTTGATAACATGTGATATCAGGTGAGGTAGATGCGGTCGGAAAAGGCGAGGCTCTGCCGAGCCTTTTCCGACCGTATCTGCCGAACCTGATATCACATGTTGTCAAAAGGCAGTTGACTAATATTCTATTTATCATGCAAATCTCCATATTGTATATTTTTGACACTTTTAGGGGCCTGAAATAGAATAAATACGGTATTTATAAAAGAAAATGATTTCAAATTACTACATGTGCCTCGAAAAATAGTTCTACATTTCAACGGACAAAAAATATAAAAACGACATAAATATAGCTTTATAATTACCTTCATGAGCCTATTTATCAATGTTTTTCTGTTCTAATGTAATGATATTGTTTTGCAAACAAAATATTTGCAAAGACACACGCAAGAATTTCCAAGTAAAACACTGACATTTCAAAAATGGCGGCGTGGGCTCAACACCATTGGGGTATTCTAATTGTAAACAAACGAGGAACTTGAGAGTTGATGAGTGAAAAGTGAGCGGTTCAAAGACAGTTTTCAACTTTTGATAGGTAGCTGATAGGTTTCAGGCCATTTCAACCACGCATTAAGAACTAACTGTAAAAATTGGATAGTGATAAAAAAAATGAAAATCAACTTTTTCTCAAATTTTGCCTCAAAATTGGTGTAGATGGATAGCAAATGATCTAACTAAGAAAATGAATACCAACAACCCTATGTTTATTTCAAAAATAAAAAATTCTACAGGGGATTTTCAATTTTTATGGTGCCTTGCTGTTCGTTTTAAATCATTCAATTTATCTATTTGGGCTGTATTTTTATGCAATGACTACATCATTAACAATGATTTGTAAACAAAAATACAAAAATGATAGGATAAATGAAATGTTTTGATTACTTTTTCTCTGTGATTGCACTTGAGGAGTCTTGCTTGTTGAACTGGAAGTAGTACGGCATGTGGGCGTGGTTATAAAGTGTTATCACGTCAGTGACGTGATATCATTTTAAAATATCGGACGGGTGCTATCGGTCAGATTTAATACTAGTTGCATGATAAAAACTTATCTCACATCGCTTATCTCACATCGCTGCCGGACTATTTTTACGTTGATTGTAAGCAGACATAAAAATCGAAAAATGACTGTAAACTTGTTATTTTAGAAATAAACATAGGGTTGTTGGTATTCATTTTCTTAGTTAGATCATTTTCTATCCATCTATAGCAGTTTTGAAGTAAAATCGAGAAAAAGTTGATTTTCATTTTTTCATCCCCATCCTGTATTTGCACTTATTCCTTCTTTCTTGTGTGAAAATGCGATTTAAACGGTGAGAAAATAAATCTACCATGTCCATTGAGTTGTGGATAAGGAAATCCCACCCTCGGGTTGAGATACGTCCAAAAACTCGGCAGAGCCTCGTTTTTGGACGTATCTCAACCCTTGGGTGGGATTTCTTTATCCACAACTCATGAACATGTTAGATTCACTTTATCCATGTGAGATAAGTTTTTCTCACCTATGAGATACATATTACCGCGTATTTATAGAGAATATTAGGCTACTGTCTTTTGATAATATGTGATATCAGGTGAGGTAGATGCGGTCGGAAAAGGCGAGGCTGCCGAACCTGATATCACATGTTGTCAAAAGACAGTTGACAAATATTCTATTAATCATGCAAAATCTTCATGTAGTATTTTTTTAATACTTTTAGGGGCCTAAAATAGAATAAATACGATATTTATAAAAGAAAATGATTTCAAATTACTACATGTGCCTCGAAAAATAGTTCTACATTTCAAAGGACAAAAAAAAGATAAAAACGACAATGATAATAGCTTTATTTATAAATGTTTTACTGTTATATGTTATGACATTGTTTTGCAAACAAAATATTTGCAAAGATATTTAAAAAATGGCGGCGTGGGCTCAACAGCACTGGGGTAGCCCTATTCTAATGGTAAACAAACGAGGAATTTGAGAGTTGCTGAGTGCAAAGTCAGCGGTTTAAAGACAGTTTTCAACTTTTGGTGGGTAGCTGATAGATTTCAGGCCATTTCAAGCACGCATTAAGAACTTACTGTGAAAATTGGATAGTGATAAAAAAATGAAAATCAACTTTTTCTCAAATTTTGCTTCGAAATTGCTGTAGATGGATAGCAAATGATCTAACTAAGAAAAAGAATACCAACAACAATATGTTTATTTTATGTTTTCAAGTGAATTATAGAGTTTTTCTCAGTGAAATAAAAGTGATAATCCACAGTTTTGAAACAATGAATTACCATTTTTATTTTTCACTGTTTTGCAATCTTTGACCCGGATCCACGTCAAAAAGTATACCGAGCGTAATTACTGCTGGAAACCATGCGACAATGACGTCGTTTAAATGACGTCATTTGCGCTATTTTTTATGACGTTTCCCGCGATTTTCGATATTTTATAGAAACAAACACAATAAAAGTAGAGTTTTAACCATATTCTAGCATAAAATGTGCTGTTTTTGCCCTTTTTGCCGGTGTTTTAACAGGAGAAAAAACGTGTGTTAACGGGGGAGATTCACGCGCCGTTATAACCCGTTTTCATTTATGCGCAGTGCCGGGCCGTTGTAAACAATGGACCTGTCTCCCAAATCTTACATCATGTACGGCGTCAACAGTGCCGGGCTTAAAAACCGCTGGTGACGTCATAAATCTGACGTAAACAACACGGACGTTGTCCCGCACATTATTGAACGTCGTACCAGTAAGAGCGTTTCATTTTTATTTTGATGATTTTTTATGTTATTTATGCTAGAATAGCGTTAACGCACGTTTTTTCGTGTAATAACACCTGCAGAAAATGTTGGTGCCCTCGCCCTAACGGGCTTGGGCACCAATCATCCATCGGGATTCTGCAGATGTTATAACACGAAAAAAACGTGCGTTAACCCTACAAAATAAACAGAAAAATTGTTGATATCTCGTGAACTGCGCCACTCGTGAAAATATCACTTTTGGTGCCTACTCGATGAAATTATATAGAGGATGATTGTTGGTTTCGGTGTAAGATCACGTTTTATTTTATGTTTTCCAGTGAATTATAGAGTTTTCTCGGTGAAATAAAAGTGGTAATCCACAGTTTTGAAACAGTGGATTACCATTTTTATTTTTCACTGTTTTTGCAATCTTATACCCGGATTTACGTCAAAAAGTATACCGAGCGTAATTAACGCTGGAAACCATGCGACGATGACGTCGTTAAAATGACGTCATTTGCGCTATGTTTTCTGATGACGTTTCCCGCGATTTTCTATATTTTATAGAAACAAACTCAATAAAAGTAGAGTTTTAACCATAAAATAAACAGAAAAATTGTTGGTATCGGTGTAATATCACGTTAATTTCACTCGTGAACACCAAAAGTTGTTATTTTCACTCGTGGCTACGCCACTCGTGAAAATATCACTTTTGGTGCCCACTCGGTGAAATTATAACGTGATCTTATACCGAAACCAACAATTATCCTCTATATAATTTCACCGAGTGGGCACCAAAAGTGATATTTTCACGAGTGGCACAGCCACGAGTGAAAATAACTACTTTTGGTGTTCACGAGTGAAATTAACGTGAAATTACACCGATACCAACAATTTTTCTGTTTATTTTATAGTTAAAACTCTATTTTTATTGAGTTTGTTTCTATAAAACATCGAAAATCGCGGGAAACGTCATCAGAAAACATAGAACAAATGACGTCATTTAAACGACGTCATCGTCGCATGGTCTCCAGCATTAATAACGCTCGGTATACGTTTTGACGTAAATCCGGGCTAAAGATTGCAAAAACAGTGAAAAATAAAAATGGTAATCCACTGTTTCAAAACTGTGGATTATCACTTTTATTTCACTGAGAAAACTCTATAATTCACTGGAAAACATAAAATAAAACGTGATCTTACACCGAAACCAACAAGTATCCTCTATATATTTAAAAAAAAATTCTGCAGGGAATTTTCTATTTTTATGGTGCCGTGCTGTTTGTTTTAACTCATTCAATATATCTATTTGGGCTGTATTTTTATGCAATAAACAATGATTTGTAAACCAAAATACAAAAATGATAGGATAAATGAAATGTTTTGATTACTTTTTCTCTGTCTTTGCACTTGAGGAGTCTTGCTTGTTGAACTGGAAGTAGTCCGGCATGTAGGCGTAGTTACAAAGTGTTATCACGTCACTGACGTGATATCATTTTAAAATATCGGACAGGTGTTATCGATCAGATTTAATGCTAGTTGCATGATTAATAATTTCTGTCATAAGCACGAGGTTCAGATCGAAATATCCGTCACCGAGGGTAACTGTTTTAGCGGGAACGAGGCTCTGCCGAGTTCCCGTAAAACAGTTACCCGAGGTGACGGATATTTCCATCTGGGCCAAGTGTCTCATGATGGAAACTTTTTTCTAGCATACCGTCTTGCACTTTAAAGTATATTTCTAAATGCAAACTTATCAAAATGATGAATAATCATGAAAAACAAACGATTTTCCGACGTTGTGTTTGGGAAATTGACGTCACAATGTTTATAACGTTACGTCATAGGGATTCACGGGAGTCGTCTGGCATAGGAGGGGTGCCAGACCGGTTTTTCCGGCATGGGCAATCACCGGAAATGCCGATCCGATATGCAAGAAAAAAGTTATCTCACATCGCTGCCGGACTATTTTTACGTTAATTGTAAGCAGACATAAAAAACGAAAAATGACAGTAAAATTGTTATTTTTTCAAAGAAACATAGGGTTGTTGGTATTCATTTTCTTAGTTAGATCATTTTCTATCCATCTATAGCAGTATTAAAGCAAAATTCGAGAAAAAGTTTATTTTCATTTTTTCATCCCCATCCTGTACTTGCACTTAATCCTTCTTACTTGTGTGAAAATGCGATTTAAACGGTGAGAAAATAAATCTACCATGTCCATTGAGTTGTGGATAAGGAAACTCATAAACATGTTAGATTCACTTTTTCTTGCATACCAGATATGGATACCTGCAGTTTTTACCAGTGCTGGAAAATCCCATCACCCGCCCCCGTGTAAGAGGACTTTCGTGAATTTCTTGTGACGTAACGTTATAAACAATGTGACGTCACTTTCCCATACATAGCATCTAAAGAACGTTTGTTTTTATATTAAAAATGCATCATTTCGATAAGTTTGTTTTTAAATATCTATTTCAAAGTGCAAGACGGTATGCAAGAAAAAGTTTCTTCCATGAAATACTTGGTTCAGATGGAAATATCCGTCACTTCGTGTAACTGTTTCGCGGGAGCATCGTTCCCGCCAAAACAGTTACCCTCAGTGACGGATTTTTCGATCTGAACCTCGTGCTCATATAAGAAACTAATAATCTCACATGGGTAAATGCGCGGAAATATGTATGTCACAGTGAGAAATCAGGATTACTTTTTAAATCTTTGATAAATCATAATTTTTAACAAGTGGGCCACCTGCGACTTATGACAATGTGAGACTAAACTTCAACTCTAAACTAAATAACATAAACACAAACATTCTGTTTGACCTTAACAAGGCAAACCTTTTGACCAATTTACATGATGATTCGGTCACCTGTATGGCATGCACAAGGTTTTTAACCGGGTGACCTAGTTTTTGACCTAAGATTACCCATTTTCATACTCAACTTCTTATATTTCATCAAGACAATCATACTGACAAAGTTTCATGAAGACAAAATGCATGTAAGGTTTTTCTATGATTTGACCGGGTGACTTAGTTTTGACCCTAGATAACCCATGTTCAAACTCGATCTAGATTTGATCAAGGCAATCATACTGACCAAGTTTCATGAAGATCTAATGAAAAATGCAGCCCCTATTGCATACACAGATTCACTCTCTACACTATCGGCTATCATTACATGATAGTGAGTGTAAGGAACGGTAACTCTGCAAAGGAGATTGACACAGATTAAGTGTTGACGGACAGACGACAGACAGACAACGGACATCAGGCGATCACAATAGCTCACCTTTGAGCACTTCGTACTCAGAAGAGCTAAAAATAAAGCTAATTCAGGAAGCAATTGACAGAAAACGTGTTTAAACTTAATAATATTTGTATTTATTTTATATTTCCCAGTGAATTATAGATTTTTATTTAATGTTTTACGGTGGTTTATCGAAATAGAACCGATAAACTCACTACTTTTGTTGTTCACGAGTGAAACTATCGAAATATTACATCGATACCAACAATTTTTCTGTTTATTTTATGTCTCAAACTCTACTTTTGTTCAGTTTGTTTCAAGGCAATGTCAAAAATCGCGGGAAACGTCATCAGAAAGTATAACAAACACGACGTCATTTAAACGACGTTATCGGCGTATGGTTTAGTTAAACTTTTTGGCGTTATCCGGGTAAAAGATTTTGATAATTTTCACTGAGTGGGCAGTGAGTTTATCGGATATAATTCACTGTTATATTGCGATAAACCACCAAAAACATGAAATAAAACTCTATAACTCACTCGAAAACATAAAATAAAAACCAGTCAAGCATAAAATGTGCTGTTTTTGCCCATTTTGCCGGTGTTTAAACAGGATTAAAAAGGTGTGTTAACGGGGAGATTCACGCGCCGTTATAACCCGTTTTCATTTATGCGCAGTACAGGGCCGTTGTAAACAATGGACCTGTCTCCCAAGTCTTATCATGTATGGCGTCAACAGTGCCGGGCTTAGAAATCACTGGTGACGTCATAAATATATGACGTAAACAACACGGACGGCGTCCCGCGCATTATTAAAAGTCGTACCAGTAAGAGCGTTTCATTTTCATTTTTATGATTTTTTATGTTATTTATGCTAAAATAGCGCTAACGAACGTCTCTTCGTGTTATAACACCTGCAGAAACCCTCGGGATTCTGCAGATATTATGACAGGGAAAACGTGCGTTAACCCTACACTAGATCTATACACCGACGATAACACAATAAAGAAAAACAAATCTTGAGTTATATCAATATTATCTGAGATTTATTTTAAGGTGGTCTAGCAATGGTAATATAGCTTTATACTTTATGATATTTAACGGCTTACCAAGTCGATACAATTAGATCAAGATATGAGTAAATAGAGATGCTCTAACGCGGAATGGTTAATGGCCTATAGATCTGTCAGACGCAATTCTAAAAATCTAGACACAAGTACAATAAAGGAAAAAAATAATTGCTTTCGTCCTCTTCTGTGGCACAGAAATAGGCTAATTATTTGTCTGATAAAATTTATGTTTTTTTCAATATACTAGATTTTATGCACTATTTCCAGTTTATTTTATATGATCTTGCTATGTACATTAGGGCAGTCTTCCTGAAATCGGACTGGATAGTAGACTGGCTCTAGAACAAAACAGTGAACTATTAATTAGTAGGGGGATATTTCAGGGCAAAGTGACCAGGCTAACACAGAAACTATTGTACATAAACGATGCTTCACTCTTAAGTACAGCATATTCATGTAACACTGTATTTTTACGCAATAGTGTGATGTTATCTGAGATTTATTTTAAGATGGTCCAGCGTATTGATTCTAGGAAATCAAGGGCTAAGCTAAATTTATCTTAGCTTAGGATTTTCGATATGAAACATCAGGATTTCAATGAAGACAATCGTTTCTTGAAAAAAGAACAGTACGACGCATACAATTATTAATGTACACTATATGTAGTTACAAGTCATATCATAAGTATCATTGTAAAACAGGTACAATTATTATATACACTATCTGTAGTTACCAATCATGTGATTATGTATCATGGTAAAACAGGTACAATAGTACACAATATGTAGTTACAAATTATGTAATTAAGTATCATGAAATAGTACACAATATGTAGTTACAAATTATGTAATTAAGTATCATGAAATAGTACACAATATGAAGTTACAAATCATGTAATTAAGTATCATGAAATAGTACACAATATGTAGTTACAAATCATGTAATTAAGTATCATGAAATAGTACAAAATATGTAGTTACAAATCATGTAATTAAGTATCATGAAATAGTACAAAATATGTAGTTACAAATCATGTAATTAAGTATCATGAAATAGTACAAAATATGTAGTTACAAATCATGTTATTCAGTATCATGGTACAACGCATACAATTATTATAGAACACTATATGTAGTTACAAATCATATCATTAAATATCATGGTACAACGCATACAATTATTATAGAACACTATATGTAGTTACAAATCATATCATTAAATATCATGGTACAACGTATACAATTATTATAGAACACTATAATATTATGTAGTTACAAATCATATCATGGTTAAACAGGTACAATTGTTTTAGTACGCATCATAGTAGGGTGACTTTCTGGCATTTTTAAAAAATGGGAACCTGGACCCCCGTATAACAAGCTGAGTCATATATCAAAATGTTCGTAATAGATTGTAGTTTATGAAACTGCCGGCATAAATTGGCATAAATGGTGGCGTTCCGAAAAATTCAAGATGGCGTCCAAGATGGCCGCCAAAACTGAAAAATCCAGTTTTTGTAGTACTGTTGGTCCAGATTTTTTTTAAAGATTGTGTTTTGGTTTTAAACATTGAAATGTATAAATACACACTAAATATACGAGTTTATGATGTTTTTTCACGAATTTAGGGAAATTTATGAAAAAATTGACAATTTTACCCGTAAGAGTGATTAATTTTTCGGTTTTGAGAGGTATTTTTTTAACAGTAGTTCATTTGTTTACCAATTTGATACACCTATGTGGCAAGGAATAAAATATGACTTATAGCTTACCAAAATAATTATATTACAGCAGTAAAAAGAGAATAAAATTTGAATGTACATGCATTTAAAAGTGGGTGGGGTAATTTCACATGTATTTTAGCTCTGTGTATTCATTGTTTATTTGAACATTTCATTTACTTTACCTTCGATATTTTGTACTTCAAATGGATAGTTTCCAACTTATATGTACTACTTAGCAAATTTTAATGTGCAGATCATTTAGTAGAATCCAAAATGGTTTCCAAAATGGCTTCCAAAATGGCTGCCATTTAGACTAAAAATATGGTCAAATTCAAGGGTACTGGGCACTTGGAGTGTACTTTTCTTATATTGATTTATTCTTTACCAGCTTATATGCACAACTGTTTTTAAGAAGACACATTCATTCATTTGACTTCATATGTGACTAGTCTAATTCCTTTGACTGAAAACTACAATTTTAACAACACGGTTGGGTTTTGGAAAGCATACACCGTTATAACCTTGTTACACAAAGAATAGCTGAGCAGTCGAAACAGTGAAAACTGTTACTTATTTCGGCTACATTTTTCATACTGTTTCATCATATAATTGTTTAAGCAACATTTTCTGATTGCTTTATAAATGTGGGAATGAATAAAACTATAGATAGGACAAATTTGATGAGTAACATTTAACAATATCACCTGTTCAAGTTTAGAAGTGGGAAAATTCAAATGAAAAACATGTAAACAATGTTTGTAAACAATGTAAAACACAGATAATTCATCCTCGGTAACCCAGGCTATATGACGGAGAGAAGCGGCAGGAATTAACCGTGGGTTCCGACGATGAGATAATTGTATACAAATAAATCATGAATGAAAGGTACACTCTAAGTAAAATTAAGTTTTCTTAGTATCTGTCTTAATGGCCAAGTGGTTAAGATCACAAACCTCTCACTGATAGAGGGTCATGGGTCGGAACCCCGCTACCAACCATGACTCTTTATGTGAGAAAGTTGGCAGTTTCTTAGGATAGGGGTCTCATTTTGGTCCATCCAAGGAACGATGGTTAGGTAAATTGCCCGCCTGCTTATGACTGAAATACTGTTGAAAAACGGGCAGTAAACTTAAAAACCAAACCGAACTTAGTATATGATACAAACACCATTTAACCTACATGTATTTCAAAAGTCAGTAAGCGTAACAAAATATTTTGAAAGTGCACTAAGAGCAAATGAATGCAAAGGTCAGTCTGCCTGCCCAATTGTATCTGACATAGGGTTATTAACCAAAGCCCTTGAAATTGTATGGGCCTGACATACTGAATTTGAAGGAGTTTTTTTCTCACAGGAGGTATCCAGTTTATGATATCAGTTTTTGCTTGCATTGGTCATTTGTATGGTGATGCTGGCTTGAAAGACTTCATGATGGATTCTGGTGTTTGGTACTCAATCACAGGCTCTTTTTCAGTTTCAGAAGCTATGAATCTCACCTCTGAGGTTTAGCAGGAAGTTGTGCAAGAAATGGTAGAAGAAATTAAAAGTTATTTTCTCCCTATCATTGCTGAACTCAGATCTGCATGAAGATCTACCTCTAATTTGTTTAGATTTTGGGACGACTACTAACAGGAGTTCTCTTCTCTCACACTGTACCTTGTGCCATCAAGGCATGGATTGTGGGATGTTTCTGTTTGCCGCAAATCGAACAGTGTACTCAAGATTCATGCCATACCTTGTCCTTCAAATTAATCAACTCCCCAATGAATAAGTAGATGTATTTGAGAAATATTCCATCGTTACTAAACTGACGCAGGGTTCAATTCAATGGTGTTTGGTTTGACTATATATTAGAAGTACCTGAAAACGAAGCTATAAAGTCACCTAAATGATTGGTATCACACATACTGACAGTGCGTTGGAACGCTGGTTTCTGTCTCGACCTCTGATATCAAAAGATTCTCCTTCATACTCTTGTAGTTTTGATACTGGCCTCAGTGTTTGTACAGAACAAACATCGCACTTTTACGCCTTTTCGTAAAAAACATACATGAAGGCAGAACATAAAGTGCTTGAGATGTTTGATGAGAATGTTTAGACCTTTTTTAGACAAAACTGCTTAACTTCGCAACTGGAATGTAAATTTCGCAGGTGTGTATAACTTTTAAATGAGTGACTGATTCCGTTTGAAAAACAACAAACCTTCAAAAGAATTTTTGACCTACTAATGGCAAAACTGACTGAAAACAATCAAAAGTTCAAACCGTGTTGTTGATGTAAATTCAAAGGTGGTCAGTTTAAATGATGAAGAAATGTATGTGAAATTATTTGTTATTAATGCCTTCAAAGAGGTTCCTTTCGAACGTCTACTTTCCTTCGAAAATGCACCCAGTCCATTTAGGTTTGCACTGTGCACCATAAACCGGTTTAAGCTCCCCAGTGGTGTTTTGCCACTGACTGTTCCAAGGTGCCCAACTGTGTTCCTTTTTAATTGTCTGTTTTGTCCTCGTGTGTTTGCTTGTATGCTAGTGTGTGTTGGTAGTGTATATATGTGTGTGTACATGATTGTGTGTGTGTCGTTTGTGTGTGCGTGGGCGCGTTGTGTGTGTGTTGGTGGTGTGCACTTCTGGGCATGTGGGGTTCTCTTTGGGGAGGCTGCGTTTTGGTACGTGGCATTCCCTGTTTGATATTATTTTTGTTTTTTTTGTTTTCAGTATATATGTACGGAGAAAATTGTAAATCATGATTTTTACTCTCTAAAGTATGTCTGATCCTGACTGTGTTGTGTATGATGCTATGGCAGTTATTTATATGTTGCAACCTTCTTATGATCAAAAACGTACGTACAGATGACTGCTGATTCTGGAATTACGTTATAAAAACAGTGTTCAAAGTACATAAGTACATGTTATCTTTGACTAGTATTTTACAAATAGTTTAAAACTCCAGACACACCAGAAACGTGGTAATATTGCTTCCACTGACACTGCTGTAATATATGAAAATTAACATGTTGATACCAGACTTGGTGAGAGTCTCGTTCAGTAGTAAAAGCAAAATTGAAAACTGCAAGGGTCTACTTGAGAGGGAATAAATCATTTTCGTCTTCGGTGGTAAGGTTGAAAACCCTTATATTCGCTGTAATGCTGTTTCTTTTAATTACGAAATATAGTTCAGTTAGGAAGAAGCTAACTGTAGAATAATTATGCAATTGGCATAATAGCCTTCTATGTGGGATCAAGAAAACCGTTGCTGTTAGTCCGGACAGAGATTGTTTGGTTCTGTTGGTTCATTACTACAATAGTCTTGGTATTGACGACACCTTTTCTCAAAACTGGTCGAAAATCTATACATACTGCACATGTACACGTATATACCAACTCACTGATGAAAGTTGCAAATTTGTTGCCTGCCCAGCTAGAGATGATCTGACAAGGTATGTTAAATATTTCATCCATGTATTGCATGCTAAGTAGGTAAAAAGAAAGCAGTCCAGGTACTTGTCCACAAATTTGAGAACTATCCGGTTTTGACAGAGATCCCTGTTTGTCTTCTGTGTCTAGGTCTGCTGCCACTGATCTTGGTGAGTGCCTTTATGGGTCTGGAAACTGTGATTCCCTAAATTCTTGGTATAGAAGTATTGTTCTTGAAGAGAAACGGGTTAAAACCAAAAAGCCCCCTCCAACTGATGACAGTTTTAAGCTGAATTTACTTCGTTATACTTAATACTTACTAATTTTTAGGATTTGACAAAAACAAAACTGTCCCTGACTAATCATTCGAGTTTTGTTATGTGGTTGACGAAGATACATTTGGCTTTAATATAAAGATAATGTCACAACTTGTCATAGTACTAGAACTTAAAGTAACCTGGTTCGTCTTTACAGAGTTGTGATGAAAGAATTGCATAAGAAATCAACAACCTTGTGCACAAGTCTGTGTGTAAAGGCTGTATGAAACACAGGAATTAATAAAAAAGTGTTTACGATGTTAGCTTTACTGAATCGAAGACTGCTAGACTTATGTCTTACATTTCCTTGCAGTTTTCCGTTTGCATTTACATATAATTTATGAGTTAAATGAATATGTTTTACTGTACAAAAGAACAGATCATAATGCCGTTGTTGCAGATTTTAAGTCTCTGAATGAGTTTTGCTGTAACTAACAGTTAGCTGAAATTTTCAATATATTGCTACCTTAGGTTATTTGTTACATACTATTTGATTGTGTGATGAGTTCTACATGTTGATAATGTGATGCATTATGTTAATGATCCTTTGTGTCTATAACTAATAAGCAACCAACGAGTTAACACATACCGTTTACTATGGAAGTGGAAAACACTTGTAATATTAGGTAACCTGTGTATTTGAGTTTTATCTCAGATTAAGGTTACTACTTTAAGATAATAACTGTTTTAGTCTCAAGTTTTTCGTGCATTTTGTTGAAGAGGATACTGGAAGTTGGAGAAATTATGGTGTGAAATTACCCCACCTACTTTTAAATGCTTGTGCAACTATTTTTTAATTTTCTCGCTGTAATATAACTATTTTGAGTAGCTAGGCGCAAATTTTATTTCTTTGTCACATAAATGTATCAAATAGCTAAAAAATGAACTGCTGTTACAAAAGATATTATTCCAACATCGAAAATTGTCCACTTTAAAGGGTAAAATTTTCAATTTTTTCATAAATTTCTGAACAGGTGATATTACTAAATGTTACTCATCAAATTTGCCTTATCTACATTTTTATTCATTTCCACATTTTATAAAGCAACCGAAAATGTTGCTAAAAGATATGATGAAACAGTATGAAAAAGCTGAAATAAGTAACAGTTTTCACTGTTTCGACTGCTCAGCTATTCTTTATGTAACAAGGTTATAACGGTGTTTGCTTTCCAAAACCCAACCGTGTTGTTAAAAACTGTAGTTTTCAGTCAAAAGTATTAGTCATATTGAAGTAAAATGAATGAATGTGTCTTCTTAAAAACAGTTGTGCACATAAGCTGGTAAAGAATATATCAATATAAGAAAAGTACACCTAAGTGCCCAGTACCCTTTAAATTTGACTATATTTAAGTCAAAATGGTGGCCATTTTGAAGTCATCTTGATTCTACTAAATGATCTTTATATTAAAATTTGCTAAGTAGTATACATATAAGCTGAAACTATCCATTTGAAGCACAAAAGATCGAAGGTAAAATAAATAAAATGTTCAAATAACAATAAATTTGTTAACAGAGCGAAAGTAGTTATGAAATTACCCCCACCCACTTTTAAATGTGGCGTGTGCAGTATTCAAATTTGTTCTCTTTTACCGCTGTAATATAATTATTTTGATAAGCTATAAGTCATATTTTATTTCTTAAAGGCTACAGGTGTGTACCAAATTGGTAAAAAATGAACTACTGGTAAAAATACCTCTCAAAACCGAAAAATTGGATCACCTCTTACGGGTAAAATTGTCAATTTTTTCATAAATTTCCCAAATTCGTGAAAAACATCATAAAATCGTATATTTAGTGTTATTTATACATTTCAATGTTTTCTAAAACCAAAACACAATCTTTAAAAAAAATCTGGACCAACAGTACTACAAAAACTGGATTTGGGTCAGTTTGGGCGGCCATCTTGGACGCCATCTTGAATTTTTCGGAACGCCACCATTTATGCCAATTTATGCCGGCAGTTTCATAAA
>JAFMSR010001000.1:0-36165 GCA_022818135.1 Saxidomus purpurata | reverse complement strand
AATGTGGTTAACCACGAACGTTACAGCAGGTTACAAGAATAATCTCTTTGTTGTTCGCTTTTAAATCTCCGGTTTCTTTCTTGTGATTCTGTTAACTTGAAGCTCCTTTCGAATTCAGCCGTCATCATGTTGATACAGTCTTCAATGCGTCTTCCATCGTCTGTAAATAAGGTATAATCATAGATAATCTACTGAAACATACTAACATTTCGCAAATCTTAAAGTACACTCGATATTTTTAAATTAAATAAAGGTAATTAAGTTTTCTTTTATTGCAAGTCATATTATTTCATGTTATTTTTGAACAATATTCAAAATACGTACGATTCATGGTATACATACATCAATTTCTTCTAAAATTATGTAATATATCATAAAACTGAAACAAAAACAGCACTTAAAGGTATATAGATAATTAAGCACTACGATTGTTCAAATAGAAATCTTTTACTTGCAATCCATTTGCGAAAATGCACTTCAAAAAGGGGATACATGTAACTACGATGCCAGTATTTCAATGATTTCTACAGGTTTAATTTTGATTCGTTTTGAATTTTGATGTCGGACTCGGCGAGTGCCTTAAGGCGGTGCAAGAAAATTCCGGAAAAAGTCAACCGGTCGGCCGTAATCGGCGAAAAACCGTTTTTTTCACACCTTTCATAGAAGTGGGTCATGTCATATATCAAAATGTCGGGCTCGGCGAGTGCCTTAAGGCGGTGCAAGAAAATTCCGGAAAAAGTCAACCGGTCGGCCGTAATCGGCGAAAAACCGTTTTTTTCACACCTTTCATAGAAGTGGGTCATGTCATATATCAAAATGTCGGGCTCGGCGAGTGCCTTAAGGCGGTGCAAGAAAATTCCGGAAAAAGTCAACCGGTCGGCCGTAATCGGCGAAAAACCGTTTTTTTCACACCTTTCATAGAAGTGGGTCATGTCATATATCAAAATGTCGGGCTCGGCGAGTGCCTTAAGGCGGTGCAAGAAAATTCCGGAAAAAGTCAACCGGTCGGCCGTAATCGGCGAAAAACCGTTTTTTTCACACCTTTCATAGAAGTGGGTCATGTCATATATCAAAATGTCGGGCTCGGCGAGTGCCTTAAGGCGGTGCAAGAAAATTCCGGAAAAAGTCAACCGGTCGGCCGTAATCGGCGAAAAACCGTTTTTTTCACACCTTTCATAGAAGTGGGTCATGTCATATATCAAAATGTCGGGCTCGGCGAGTGCCTTAAGGCGGTGCAAGAAAATTCCGGAAAAAGTCAACCGGTCGGCCGTAATCGGCGAAAAACCGTTTTTTTCACACCTTTCATAGAAGTGGGTCATGTCATATATCAAAATGTCGGGCTCGGCGAGTGCCTTAAGGCGGTGCAAGAAAATTCCGGAAAAAGTCAACCGGTCGGCCGTAATCGGCGAAAAACCGTTTTTTTCACACCTTTCATAGAAGTGGGTCATGTCATATATCAAAATGTCGGGCTCGGCGAGTGCCTTAAGGCGGTGCAAGAAAATTCCGGAAAAAGTCAACCGGTCGGCCGTAATCGGCGAAAAACCGTTTTTTTCACACCTTTCATAGAAGTGGGTCATGTCATATATCAAAATGTCGGGCTCGGCGAGTGCCTTAAGGCGGTGCAAGAAAATTCCGGAAAAAGTCAACCGGTCGGCCGTAATCGGCGAAAAACCGTTTTTTTCACACCTTTCATAGAAGTGGGTCATGTCATATATCAAAATGTCGGGCTCGGCGAGTGCCTTAAGGCGGTGCAAGAAAATTCCGGAAAAAGTCAACCGGTCGGCCGTAATCGGCGAAAAACCGTTTTTTTCACACCTTTCATAGAAGTGGGTCATGTCATATATCAAAATGTCGGGCTCGGCGAGTGCCTTAAGGCGGTGCAAGAAAATTCCGGAAAAAGTCAACCGGTCGGCCGTAATCGGCGAAAAACCGTTTTTTTCACACCTTTCATAGAAGTGGGTCATGTCATATATCAAAATGTCGGGCTCGGCGAGTGCCTTAAGGCGGTGCAAGAAAATTCCGGAAAAAGTCAACCGGTCGGCCGTAATCGGCGAAAAACCGTTTTTTTCACACCTTTCATAGAAGTGGGTCATGTCATATATCAAAATGTCGGGCTCGGCGAGTGCCTTAAGGCGGTGCAAGAAAATTCCGGAAAAAGTCAACCGGTCGGCCGTAATCGGCGAAAAACCGTTTTTTTCACACCTTTCATAGAAGTGGGTCATGTCATATATCAAAATGTCGGGCTCGGCGAGTGCCTTAAGGCGGTGCAAGAAAATTCCGGAAAAAGTCAACCGGTCGGCCGTAATCGGCGAAAAACCGTTTTTTTCACACCTTTCATAGAAGTGGGTCATGTCATATATCAAAATGTCGGGCTCGGCGAGTGCCTTAAGGCGGTGCAAGAAAATTCCGGAAAAAGTCAACCGGTCGGCCGTAATCGGCGAAAAACCGTTTTTTTCACACCTTTCATAGAAGTGGGTCATGTCATATATCAAAATGTCGGGCTCGGCGAGTGCCTTAAGGCGGTGCAAGAAAATTCCGGAAAAAGTCAACCGGTCGGCCGTAATCGGCGAAAAACCGTTTTTTTCACACCTTTCATAGAAGTGGGTCATGTCATATATCAAAATGTCGGGCTCGGCGAGTGCCTTAAGGCGGTGCAAGAAAATTCCGGAAAAAGTCAACCGGTCGGCCGTAATCGGCGAAAAACCGTTTTTTTCACACCTTTCATAGAAGTGGGTCATGTCATATATCAAAATGTCGGGCTCGGCGAGTGCCTTAAGGCGGTGCAAGAAAATTCCGGAAAAAGTCAACCGGTCGGCCGTAATCGGCGAAAAACCGTTTTTTTCACACCTTTCATAGAAGTGGGTCATGTCATATATCAAAATGTCGGGCTCGGCGAGTGCCTTAAGGCGGTGCAAGAAAATTCCGGAAAAAGTCAACCGGTCGGCCGTAATCGGCGAAAAACCGTTTTTTTCACACCTTTCATAGAAGTGGGTCATGTCATATATCAAAATGTCGGGCTCGGCGAGTGCCTTAAGGCGGTGCAAGAAAATTCCGGAAAAAGTCAACCGGTCGGCCGTAATCGGCGAAAAACCGTTTTTTTCACACCTTTCATAGAAGTGGGTCATGTCATATATCAAAATGTCGGGCTCGGCGAGTGCCTTAAGGCGGTGCAAGAAAATTCCGGAAAAAGTCAACCGGTCGGCCGTAATCGGCGAAAAACCGTTTTTTTCACACCTTTCATAGAAGTGGGTCATGTCATATATCAAAATGTCGGGCTCGGCGAGTGCCTTAAGGCGGTGCAAGAAAATTCCGGAAAAAGTCAACCGGTCGGCCGTAATCGGCGAAAAACCGTTTTTTTCACACCTTTCATAGAAGTGGGTCATGTCATATATCAAAATGTCGGGCTCGGCGAGTGCCTTAAGGCGGTGCAAGAAAATTCCGGAAAAAGTCAACCGGTCGGCCGTAATCGGCGAAAAACCGTTTTTTTCACACCTTTCATAGAAGTGGGTCATGTCATATATCAAAATGTCGGGCTCGGCGAGTGCCTTAAGGCGGTGCAAGAAAATTCCGGAAAAAGTCAACCGGTCGGCCGTAATCGGCGAAAAACCGTTTTTTTCACACCTTTCATAGAAGTGGGTCATGTCATATATCAAAATGTCGGGCTCGGCGAGTGCCTTAAGGCGGTGCAAGAAAATTCCGGAAAAAGTCAACCGGTCGGCCGTAATCGGCGAAAAACCGTTTTTTTCACACCTTTCATAGAAGTGGGTCATGTCATATATCAAAATGTCGGGCTCGGCGAGTGCCTTAAGGCGGTGCAAGAAAATTCCGGAAAAAGTCAACCGGTCGGCCGTAATCGGCGAAAAACCGTTTTTTTCACACCTTTCATAGAAGTGGGTCATGTCATATATCAAAATGTCGGGCTCGGCGAGTGCCTTAAGGCGGTGCAAGAAAATTCCGGAAAAAGTCAACCGGTCGGCCGTAATCGGCGAAAAACCGTTTTTTTCACACCTTTCATAGAAGTGGGTCATGTCATATATCAAAATGTCGGGCTCGGCGAGTGCCTTAAGGCGGTGCAAGAAAATTCCGGAAAAAGTCAACCGGTCGGCCGTAATCGGCGAAAAACCGTTTTTTTCACACCTTTCATAGAAGTGGGTCATGTCATATATCAAAATGTCGGGCTCGGCGAGTGCCTTAAGGCGGTGCAAGAAAATTCCGGAAAAAGTCAACCGGTCGGCCGTAATCGGCGAAAAACCGTTTTTTTCACACCTTTCATAGAAGTGGGTCATGTCATATATCAAAATGTCGGGCTCGGCGAGTGCCTTAAGGCGGTGCAAGAAAATTCCGGAAAAAGTCAACCGGTCGGCCGTAATCGGCGAAAAACCGTTTTTTTCACACCTTTCATAGAAGTGGGTCATGTCATATATCAAAATGTCGGGCTCGGCGAGTGCCTTAAGGCGGTGCAAGAAAATTCCGGAAAAAGTCAACCGGTCGGCCGTAATCGGCGAAAAACCGTTTTTTTCACACCTTTCATAGAAGTGGGTCATGTCATATATCAAAATGTCGGGCTCGGCGAGTGCCTTAAGGCGGTGCAAGAAAATTCCGGAAAAAGTCAACCGGTCGGCCGTAATCGGCGAAAAACCGTTTTTTTCACACCTTTCATAGAAGTGGGTCATGTCATATATCAAAATGTCGGGCTCGGCGAGTGCCTTAAGGCGGTGCAAGAAAATTCCGGAAAAAGTCAACCGGTCGGCCGTAATCGGCGAAAAACCGTTTTTTTCACACCTTTCATAGAAGTGGGTCATGTCATATATCAAAATGTCGGGCTCGGCGAGTGCCTTAAGGCGGTGCAAGAAAATTCCGGAAAAAGTCAACCGGTCGGCCGTAATCGGCGAAAAACCGTTTTTTTCACACCTTTCATAGAAGTGGGTCATGTCATATATCAAAATGTCGGGCTCGGCGAGTGCCTTAAGGCGGTGCAAGAAAATTCCGGAAAAAGTCAACCGGTCGGCCGTAATCGGCGAAAAACCGTTTTTTTCACACCTTTCATAGAAGTGGGTCATGTCATATATCAAAATGTCGGGCTCGGCGAGTGCCTTAAGGCGGTGCAAGAAAATTCCGGAAAAAGTCAACCGGTCGGCCGTAATCGGCGAAAAACCGTTTTTTTCACACCTTTCATAGAAGTGGGTCATGTCATATATCAAAATGTCGGGCTCGGCGAGTGCCTTAAGGCGGTGCAAGAAAATTCCGGAAAAAGTCAACCGGTCGGCCGTAATCGGCGAAAAACCGTTTTTTTCACACCTTTCATAGAAGTGGGTCATGTCATATATCAAAATGTCGGGCTCGGCGAGTGCCTTAAGGCGGTGCAAGAAAATTCCGGAAAAAGTCAACCGGTCGGCCGTAATCGGCGAAAAACCGTTTTTTTCACACCTTTCATAGAAGTGGGTCATGTCATATATCAAAATGTCGGGCTCGGCGAGTGCCTTAAGGCGGTGCAAGAAAATTCCGGAAAAAGTCAACCGGTCGGCCGTAATCGGCGAAAAACCGTTTTTTTCACACCTTTCATAGAAGTGGGTCATGTCATATATCAAAATGTCGGGCTCGGCGAGTGCCTTAAGGCGGTGCAAGAAAATTCCGGAAAAAGTCAACCGGTCGGCCGTAATCGGCGAAAAACCGTTTTTTTCACACCTTTCATAGAAGTGGGTCATGTCATATATCAAAATGTCGGGCTCGGCGAGTGCCTTAAGGCGGTGCAAGAAAATTCCGGAAAAAGTCAACCGGTCGGCCGTAATCGGCGAAAAACCGTTTTTTTCACACCTTTCATAGAAGTGGGTCATGTCATATATCAAAATGTCGGGCTCGGCGAGTGCCTTAAGGCGGTGCAAGAAAATTCCGGAAAAAGTCAACCGGTCGGCCGTAATCGGCGAAAAACCGTTTTTTTCACACCTTTCATAGAAGTGGGTCATGTCATATATCAAAATGTCGGGCTCGGCGAGTGCCTTAAGGCGGTGCAAGAAAATTCCGGAAAAAGTCAACCGGTCGGCCGTAATCGGCGAAAAACCGTTTTTTTCACACCTTTCATAGAAGTGGGTCATGTCATATATCAAAATGTCGGGCTCGGCGAGTGCCTTAAGGCGGTGCAAGAAAATTCCGGAAAAAGTCAACCGGTCGGCCGTAATCGGCGAAAAACCGTTTTTTTCACACCTTTCATAGAAGTGGGTCATGTCATATATCAAAATGTCGGGCTCGGCGAGTGCCTTAAGGCGGTGCAAGAAAATTCCGGAAAAAGTCAACCGGTCGGCCGTAATCGGCGAAAAACCGTTTTTTTCACACCTTTCATAGAAGTGGGTCATGTCATATATCAAAATGTCGGGCTCGGCGAGTGCCTTAAGGCGGTGCAAGAAAATTCCGGAAAAAGTCAACCGGTCGGCCGTAATCGGCGAAAAACCGTTTTTTTCACACCTTTCATAGAAGTGGGTCATGTCATATATCAAAATGTCGGGCTCGGCGAGTGCCTTAAGGCGGTGCAAGAAAATTCCGGAAAAAGTCAACCGGTCGGCCGTAATCGGCGAAAAACCGTTTTTTTCACACCTTTCATAGAAGTGGGTCATGTCATATATCAAAATGTCGGGCTCGGCGAGTGCCTTAAGGCGGTGCAAGAAAATTCCGGAAAAAGTCAACCGGTCGGCCGTAATCGGCGAAAAACCGTTTTTTTCACACCTTTCATAGAAGTGGGTCATGTCATATATCAAAATGTCGGGCTCGGCGAGTGCCTTAAGGCGGTGCAAGAAAATTCCGGAAAAAGTCAACCGGTCGGCCGTAATCGGCGAAAAACCGTTTTTTTCACACCTTTCATAGAAGTGGGTCATGTCATATATCAAAATGTCGGGCTCGGCGAGTGCCTTAAGGCGGTGCAAGAAAATTCCGGAAAAAGTCAACCGGTCGGCCGTAATCGGCGAAAAACCGTTTTTTTCACACCTTTCATAGAAGTGGGTCATGTCATATATCAAAATGTCGGGCTCGGCGAGTGCCTTAAGGCGGTGCAAGAAAATTCCGGAAAAAGTCAACCGGTCGGCCGTAATCGGCGAAAAACCGTTTTTTTCACACCTTTCATAGAAGTGGGTCATGTCATATATCAAAATGTCGGGCTCGGCGAGTGCCTTAAGGCGGTGCAAGAAAATTCCGGAAAAAGTCAACCGGTCGGCCGTAATCGGCGAAAAACCGTTTTTTCACACCTTTCATAGAAGTGGGTCATGTCATATATCAAAATGTCGGGCTCGGCGAGTGCCTTAAGGCGGTGCAAGAAAATTCCGGAAAAAGTCAACCGGTCGGCCGTAATCGGCGAAAAACCGTTTTTTTCACACCTTTCATAGAAGTGGGTCATGTCATATATCAAAATGTCGGGCTCGGCGAGTGCCTTAAGGCGGTGCAAGAAAATTCCGGAAAAAAGTCAACCGGTCGGCCGTAATCGGCGAAAAACCGTTTTTTCACACCTTTCATAGAAGTGGGTCATGTCATATATCAAAATGTCGGGCTCGGCGAGTGCCTTAAGGCGGTGCAAGAAAATTCCGGAAAAAGTCAACCGGTCGGCCGTAATCGGCGAAAAACCGTTTTTCACACCTTTCATAGAAGTGGGTCATGTCATATATCAAAATGTCGGGCTCGGCGAGTGCCTTAAGGCGGTGCAAGAAAATTCCGGAAAAAGTCAACCGGTCGGCCGTAATCGGCGAAAAACCGTTTTTTCACACCTTTCATAGAAGTGGGTCATGTCATATATCAAAATGTCGGGCTCGGCGAGTGCCTTAAGGCGGTGCAAGAAAATTCCGGAAAAAGTCAACCGGTCGGCCGTAATCGGCGAAAAACCGTTTTTTCACACCTTTCATAGAAGTGGGTCATGTCATATATCAAAATGTCGGGCTCGGCGAGTGCCTTAAGGCGGTGCAAGAAAATTCCGGAAAAAGTCAACCGGTCGGCCGTAATCGGCGAAAAACCGTTTTTCACACCTTTCATAGAAGTGGGTCATGTCATATATCAAAATGTCGGGCTCGGCGAGTGCCTTAAGGCGGTGCAAGAAAATTCCGGAAAAAGTCAACCGGTCGGCCGTAATCGGCGAAAAACCGTTTTTCACACCTTTCATAGAAGTGGGTCATGTCATATATCAAAATGTCGGGCTCGGCGAGTGCCTTAAGGCGGTGCAAGAAAATTCCGGAAAAAGTCAACCGGTCGGCCGTAATCGGCGAAAAACCGTTTTTCACACCTTTCATAGAAGTGGGTCATGTCATATATCAAAATGTCGGGCTCGGCGAGTGCCTTAAGGCGGTGCAAGAAAATTCCGGAAAAAGTCAACCGGTCGGCCGTAATCGGCGAAAAACCGTTTTTCACACCTTTCATAGAAGTGGGTCATGTCATATATCAAAATGTCGGGCTCGGCGAGTGCCTTAAGGCGGTGCAAGAAAATTCCGGAAAAAAGTCAACCGGTCGGCCGTAATCGGCGAAAAACCGTTTTTCACACCTTTCATAGAAGTGGGTCATGTCATATATCAAAATGTCGGGCTCGGCGAGTGCCTTAAGGCGGTGCAAGAAAATTCCGGAAAAAGTCAACCGGTCGGCCGTAATCGGCGAAAAACCGTTTTTCACACCTTTCATAGAAGTGGGTCATGTCATATATCAAAATGTCGGGCTCGGCGAGTGCCTTAAGGCGGTGCAAGAAAATTCCGGAAAAAGTCAACCGGTCGGCCGTAATCGGCGAAAAACCGTTTTTTCACACCTTTCATAGAAGTGGGTCATGTCATATATCAAAATGTCGGGCTCGGCGAGTGCCTTAAGGCGGTGCAAGAAAATTCCGGAAAAAGTCAACCGGTCGGCCGTAATCGGCGAAAAACCGTTTTTCACACCTTTCATAGAAGTGGGTCATGTCATATATCAAAATGTCGGGCTCGGCGAGTGCCTTAAGGCGGTGCAAGAAAATTCCGGAAAAAGTCAACCGGTCGGCCGTAATCGGCGAAAAACCGTTTTTTCACACCTTTCATAGAAGTGGGTCATGTCATATATCAAAATGTCGGGCTCGGCGAGTGCCTTAAGGCGGTGCAAGAAAATTCCGGAAAAAGTCAACCGGTCGGCCGTAATCGGCGAAAAACCGTTTTTCACACCTTTCATAGAAGTGGGTCATGTCATATATCAAAATGTCGGGCTCGGCGAGTGCCTTAAGGCGGTGCAAGAAAATTCCGGAAAAAAGTCAACCGGTCGGCCGTAATCGGCGAAAAACCGTTTTTCACACCTTTCATAGAAGTGGGTCATGTCATATATCAAAATGTCGGGCTCGGCGAGTGCCTTAAGGCGGTGCAAGAAAATTCCGGAAAAAGTCAACCGGTCGGCCGTAATCGGCGAAAAACCGTTTTTTCACACCTTTCATAGAAGTGGGTCATGTCATATATCAAAATGTCGGGCTCGGCGAGTGCCTTAAGGCGGTGCAAGAAAATTCCGGAAAAAGTCAACCGGTCGGCCGTAATCGGCGAAAAACCGTTTTTCACACCTTTCATAGAAGTGGGTCATGTCATATATCAAAATGTCGGGCTCGGCGAGTGCCTTAAGGCGGTGCAAGAAAATTCCGGAAAAAGTCAACCGGTCGGCCGTAATCGGCGAAAAACCGTTTTTCACACCTTTCATAGAAGTGGGTCATGTCATATATCAAAATGTCGGGCTCGGCGAGTGCCTTAAGGCGGTGCAAGAAAATTCCGGAAAAAGTCAACCGGTCGGCCGTAATCGGCGAAAAAACCGTTTTTCACACCTTTCATAGAAGTGGGTCATGTCATATATCAAAATGTCGGGCTCGGCGAGTGCCTTAAGGCGGTGCAAGAAAATTCCGGAAAAAGTCAACCGGTCGGCCGTAATCGGCGAAAAACCGTTTTTCACACCTTTCATAGAAGTGGGTCATGTCATATATCAAAATGTCGGGCTCGGCGAGTGCCTTAAGGCGGTGCAAGAAAATTCCGGAAAAAGTCAACCGGTCGGCCGTAATCGGCGAAAAACCGTTTTTTCACACCTTTCATAGAAGTGGGTCATGTCATATATCAAAATGTCGGGCTCGGCGAGTGCCTTAAGGCGGTGCAAGAAAATTCCGGAAAAAGTCAACCGGTCGGCCGTAATCGGCGAAAAACCGTTTTTCACACCTTTCATAGAAGTGGGTCATGTCATATATCAAAATGTCGGGCTCGGCGAGTGCCTTAAGGCGGTGCAAGAAAATTCCGGAAAAAGTCAACCGGTCGGCCGTAATCGGCGAAAAACCGTTTTTTCACACCTTTCATAGAAGTGGGTCATGTCATATATCAAAATGTCGGGCTCGGCGAGTGCCTTAAGGCGGTGCAAGAAAATTCCGGAAAAAAGTCAACCGGTCGGCCGTAATCGGCGAAAAACCGTTTTTTCACCTTTCATAGAAGTGGGTCATGTCATATATCAAAATGTCGGGCTCGGCGAGTGCCTTAAGGCGGTGCAAGAAAATTCCGGAAAAAGTCAACCGGTCGGCCGTAATCGGCGAAAAACCGTTTTTTCACACCTTTCATAGAAGTGGGTCATGTCATATATCAAAATGTCGGGCTCGGCGAGTGCCTTAAGGCGGTGCAAGAAAATTCCGGAAAAAGTCAACCGGTCGGCCGTAATCGGCGAAAAACCGTTTTTTCACACCTTTCATAGAAGTGGGTCATGTCATATATCAAAATGTCGGGCTCGGCGAGTGCCTTAAGGCGGTGCAAGAAAATTCCGGAAAAAGTCAACCGGTCGGCCGTAATCGGCGAAAAACCGTTTTTCACACCTTTCATAGAAGTGGGTCATGTCATATATCAAAATGTCGGGCTCGGCGAGTGCCTTAAGGCGGTGCAAGAAAATTCCGGAAAAAGTCAACCGGTCGGCCGTAATCGGCGAAAAACCGTTTTTCACACCTTTCATAGAAGTGGGTCATGTCATATATCAAAATGTCGGGCTCGGCGAGTGCCTTAAGGCGGTGCAAGAAAATTCCGGAAAAAGTCAACCGGTCGGCCGTAATCGGCGAAAAAACCGTTTTTCACACCTTTCATAGAAGTGGGTCATGTCATATATCAAAATGTCGGGCTCGGCGAGTGCCTTAAGGCGGTGCAAGAAAATTCCGGAAAAAGTCAACCGGTCGGCCGTAATCGGCGAAAAACCGTTTTTTCACACCTTTCATAGAAGTGGGTCATGTCATATATCAAAATGTCGGGCTCGGCGAGTGCCTTAAGGCGGTGCAAGAAAATTCCGGAAAAAGTCAACCGGTCGGCCGTAATCGGCGAAAAACCGTTTTTTCACACCTTTCATAGAAGTGGGTCATGTCATATATCAAAATGTCGGGCTCGGCGAGTGCCTTAAGGCGGTGCAAGAAAATTCCGGAAAAAGTCAACCGGTCGGCCGTAATCGGCGAAAAACCGTTTTTTCACACCTTTCATAGAAGTGGGTCATGTCATATATCAAAATGTCGGGCTCGGCGAGTGCCTTAAGGCGGTGCAAGAAAATTCCGGAAAAAAGTCAACCGGTCGGCCGTAATCGGCGAAAAACCGTTTTTTTCACACCTTTCATAGAAGTGGGTCATGTCATATATCAAAATGTCGGGCTCGGCGAGTGCCTTAAGGCGGTGCAAGAAAATTCCGGAAAAAGTCAACCGGTCGGCCGTAATCGGCGAAAAACCGTTTTTTCACACCTTTCATAGAAGTGGGTCATGTCATATATCAAAATGTCGGGCTCGGCGAGTGCCTTAAGGCGGTGCAAGAAAATTCCGGAAAAAAGTCAACCGGTCGGCCGTAATCGGCGAAAAACCGTTTTTTCACACCTTTCATAGAAGTGGGTCATGTCATATATCAAAATGTCGGGCTCGGCGAGTGCCTTAAGGCGGTGCAAGAAAATTCCGGAAAAAGTCAACCGGTCGGCCGTAATCGGCGAAAAACCGTTTTTTCACACCTTTCATAGAAGTGGGTCATGTCATATATCAAAATGTCGGGCTCGGCGAGTGCCTTAAGGCGGTGCAAGAAAATTCCGGAAAAAGTCAACCGGTCGGCCGTAATCGGCGAAAAACCGTTTTTTCACACCTTTCATAGAAGTGGGTCATGTCATATATCAAAATGTCGGGCTCGGCGAGTGCCTTAAGGCGGTGCAAGAAAATTCCGGAAAAAGTCAACCGGTCGGCCGTAATCGGCGAAAAACCGTTTTTTCACACCTTTCATAGAAGTGGGTCATGTCATATATCAAAATGTCGGGCTCGGCGAGTGCCTTAAGGCGGTGCAAGAAAATTCCGGAAAAAGTCAACCGGTCGGCCGTAATCGGCGAAAAACCGTTTTTTCACACCTTTCATAGAAGTGGGTCATGTCATATATCAAAATGTCGGGCTCGGCGAGTGCCTTAAGGCGGTGCAAGAAAATTCCGGAAAAAGTCAACCGGTCGGCCGTAATCGGCGAAAAACCGTTTTTTCACACCTTTCATAGAAGTGGGTCATGTCATATATCAAAATGTCGGGCTCGGCGAGTGCCTTAAGGCGGTGCAAGAAAATTCCGGAAAAAGTCAACCGGTCGGCCGTAATCGGCGAAAAACCGTTTTTTCACCTTTCATAGAAGTGGGTCATGTCATATATCAAAATGTCGGGCTCGGCGAGTGCCTTAAGGCGGTGCAAGAAAATTCCGGAAAAAGTCAACCGGTCGGCCGTAATCGGCGAAAAACCGTTTTTTCACACCTTTCATAGAAGTGGGTCATGTCATATATCAAAATGTCGGGCTCGGCGAGTGCCTTAAGGCGGTGCAAGAAAATTCCGGAAAAAAGTCAACCGGTCGGCCGTAATCGGCGAAAAACCGTTTTTTCACACCTTTCATAGAAGTGGGTCATGTCATATATCAAAATGTCGGGCTCGGCGAGTGCCTTAAGGCGGTGCAAGAAAATTCCGGAAAAAG
Organism: Saxidomus purpurata; assembly: GCA_022818135.1. Taxonomy (NCBI): domain Eukaryota; kingdom Metazoa; phylum Mollusca; class Bivalvia; order Venerida; family Veneridae; genus Saxidomus; species Saxidomus purpurata. The sequence goes on along the minus strand of JAFMSR010001000.1, from coordinate 23,227 downwards.
TCAACCGGTCGGCCGTAATCGGCGAAAAACCGTTTTTTCACACCTTTCATAGAAGTGGGTCATGTCATATATCAAAATGTCGGGCTCGGCGAGTGCCTTAAGGCGGTGCAAGAAAATTCCGGAAAAAGTCAACCGGTCGGCCGTAATCGGCGAAAAACCGTTTTTTCACACCTTTCATAGAAGTGGGTCATGTCATATATCAAAATGTCGGGCTCGGCGAGTGCCTTAAGGCGGTGCAAGAAAATTCCGGAAAAAGTCAACCGGTCGGCCGTAATCGGCGAAAAACCGTTTTTTCACACCTTTCATAGAAGTGGGTCATGTCATATATCAAAATGTCGGGCTCGGCGAGTGCCTTAAGGCGGTGCAAGAAAATTCCGGAAAAAGTCAACCGGTCGGCCGTAATCGGCGAAAAACCGTTTTTTCACACCTTTCATAGAAGTGGGTCATGTCATATATCAAAATGTCGGGCTCGGCGAGTGCCTTAAGGCGGTGCAAGAAAATTCCGGAAAAAGTCAACCGGTCGGCCGTAATCGGCGAAAAACCGTTTTTTCACACCTTTCATAGAAGTGGGTCATGTCATATATCAAAATGTCGGGCTCGGCGAGTGCCTTAAGGCGGTGCAAGAAAATTCCGGAAAAAGTCAACCGGTCGGCCGTAATCGGCGAAAAACCGTTTTTTCACACCTTTCATAGAAGTGGGTCATGTCATATATCAAAATGTCGGGCTCGGCGAGTGCCTTAAGGCGGTGCAAGAAAATTCCGGAAAAAGTCAACCGGTCGGCCGTAATCGGCGAAAAACCGTTTTTTCACACCTTTCATAGAAGTGGGTCATGTCATATATCAAAATGTCGGGCTCGGCGAGTGCCTTAAGGCGGTGCAAGAAAATTCCGGAAAAAGTCAACCGGTCGGCCGTAATCGGCGAAAAACCGTTTTTTCACACCTTTCATAGAAGTGGGTCATGTCATATATCAAAATGTCGGGCTCGGCGAGTGCCTTAAGGCGGTGCAAGAAAATTCCGGAAAAAGTCAACCGGTCGGCCGTAATCGGCGAAAAACCGTTTTTTCACACCTTTCATAGAAGTGGGTCATGTCATATATCAAAATGTCGGGCTCGGCGAGTGCCTTAAGGCGGTGCAAGAAAATTCCGGAAAAAGTCAACCGGTCGGCCGTAATCGGCGAAAAACCGTTTTTTCACACCTTTCATAGAAGTGGGTCATGTCATATATCAAAATGTCGGGCTCGGCGAGTGCCTTAAGGCGGTGCAAGAAAATTCCGGAAAAAGTCAACCGGTCGGCCGTAATCGGCGAAAAACCGTTTTTTCACACCTTTCATAGAAGTGGGTCATGTCATATATCAAAATGTCGGGCTCGGCGAGTGCCTTAAGGCGGTGCAAGAAAATTCCGGAAAAAGTCAACCGGTCGGCCGTAATCGGCGAAAAACCGTTTTTTCACACCTTTCATAGAAGTGGGTCATGTCATATATCAAAATGTCGGGCTCGGCGAGTGCCTTAAGGCGGTGCAAGAAAATTCCGGAAAAAGTCAACCGGTCGGCCGTAATCGGCGAAAAACCGTTTTTCACACCTTTCATAGAAGTGGGTCATGTCATATATCAAAATGTCGGGCTCGGCGAGTGCCTTAAGGCGGTGCAAGAAAATTCCGGAAAAAGTCAACCGGTCGGCCGTAATCGGCGAAAAACCGTTTTTTTCACACCTTTCATAGAAGTGGGTCATGTCATATATCAAAATGTCGGGCTCGGCGAGTGCCTTAAGGCGGTGCAAGAAAATTCCGGAAAAAGTCAACCGGTCGGCCGTAATCGGCGAAAAACCGTTTTTTCACACCTTTCATAGAAGTGGGTCATGTCATATATCAAAATGTCGGGCTCGGCGAGTGCCTTAAGGCGGTGCAAGAAAATTCCGGAAAAAAGTCAACCGGTCGGCCGTAATCGGCGAAAAACCGTTTTTTCACACCTTTCATAGAAGTGGGTCATGTCATATATCAAAATGTCGGGCTCGGCGAGTGCCTTAAGGCGGTGCAAGAAAATTCCGGAAAAAGTCAACCGGTCGGCCGTAATCGGCGAAAAACCGTTTTTTCACACCTTTCATAGAAGTGGGTCATGTCATATATCAAAATGTCGGGCTCGGCGAGTGCCTTAAGGCGGTGCAAGAAAATTCCGGAAAAAGTCAACCGGTCGGCCGTAATCGGCGAAAAACCGTTTTTTCACACCTTTCATAGAAGTGGGTCATGTCATATATCAAAATGTCGGGCTCGGCGAGTGCCTTAAGGCGGTGCAAGAAAATTCCGGAAAAAGTCAACCGGTCGGCCGTAATCGGCGAAAAACCGTTTTTTCACACCTTTCATAGAAGTGGGTCATGTCATATATCAAAATGTCGGGCTCGGCGAGTGCCTTAAGGCGGTGCAAGAAAATTCCGGAAAAAGTCAACCGGTCGGCCGTAATCGGCGAAAAACCGTTTTTTTCACACCTTTCATAGAAGTGGGTCATGTCATATATCAAAATGTCGGGCTCGGCGAGTGCCTTAAGGCGGTGCAAGAAAATTCCGGAAAAAGTCAACCGGTCGGCCGTAATCGGCGAAAAACCGTTTTTTCACACCTTTCATAGAAGTGGGTCATGTCATATATCAAAATGTCGGGCTCGGCGAGTGCCTTAAGGCGGTGCAAGAAAATTCCGGAAAAAGTCAACCGGTCGGCCGTAATCGGCGAAAAACCGTTTTTTCACACCTTTCATAGAAGTGGGTCATGTCATATATCAAAATGTCGGGCTCGGCGAGTGCCTTAAGGCGGTGCAAGAAAATTCCGGAAAAAGTCAACCGGTCGGCCGTAATCGGCGAAAAACCGTTTTTTCACACCTTTCATAGAAGTGGGTCATGTCATATATCAAAATGTCGGGCTCGGCGAGTGCCTTAAGGCGGTGCAAGAAAATTCCGGAAAAAGTCAACCGGTCGGCCGTAATCGGCGAAAAACCGTTTTTTCACACCTTTCATAGAAGTGGGTCATGTCATATATCAAAATGTCGGGCTCGGCGAGTGCCTTAAGGCGGTGCAAGAAAATTCCGGAAAAAGTCAACCGGTCGGCCGTAATCGGCGAAAAACCGTTTTTTCACACCTTTCATAGAAGTGGGTCATGTCATATATCAAAATGTCGGGCTCGGCGAGTGCCTTAAGGCGGTGCAAGAAAATTCCGGAAAAAGTCAACCGGTCGGCCGTAATCGGCGAAAAACCGTTTTTTTCACACCTTTCATAGAAGTGGGTCATGTCATATATCAAAATGTCGGGCTCGGCGAGTGCCTTAAGGCGGTGCAAGAAAATTCCGGAAAAAAGTCAACCGGTCGGCCGTAATCGGCGAAAAACCGTTTTTTCACACCTTTCATAGAAGTGGGTCATGTCATATATCAAAATGTCGGGCTCGGCGAGTGCCTTAAGGCGGTGCAAGAAAATTCCGGAAAAAGTCAACCGGTCGGCCGTAATCGGCGAAAAACCGTTTTTTCACACCTTTCATAGAAGTGGGTCATGTCATATATCAAAATGTCGGGCTCGGCGAGTGCCTTAAGGCGGTGCAAGAAAATTCCGGAAAAAGTCAACCGGTCGGCCGTAATCGGCGAAAAACCGTTTTTTCACACCTTTCATAGAAGTGGGTCATGTCATATATCAAAATGTCGGGCTCGGCGAGTGCCTTAAAGGCGGTGCAAGAAAATTCCGGAAAAAGTCAACCGGTCGGCCGTAATCGGCGAAAAACCGTTTTTTCACACCTTTCATAGAAGTGGGTCATGTCATATATCAAAATGTCGGGCTCGGCGAGTGCCTTAAGGCGGTGCAAGAAAATTCCGGAAAAAGTCAACCGGTCGGCCGTAATCGGCGAAAAACCGTTTTTTTCACCTTTCATAGAAGGGGGTCATGTCATATATCAAAATGTCGGGCTCGGCGAGTGCCTTAAGGCGGTGCAAGAAAATTCCGGAAAAAGTCAACCGGTCGGCCGTAATCGGCGAAAAACCGTTTTTTTCACACCTTTCATAGAAGTGGGTCATGTCATATATCAAAATGTCGGGCTCGGCGAGGTGCCTTAAGGCGGTGCAAGAAAATTCCGGAAAAAAGTCAACCGGTCGGCCGTAATCGGCGAAAAACCGTTTTTTCACACCTTTCATAGAAGTGGGTCATGTCATATATCAAAATGTCGGGCTCGGCGAGTGCCTTAAGGCGGTGCAAGAAAATTCCGGAAAAAAGTCAACCGGTCGGCCGTAATCGGCGAAAAACCGTTTTTTCACACCCTTTCATAGAAGTGGGTCATGTCATATATCAAAATGTCGGGCTCGGCAAGTGCCTTAAGGCGGTGCAAGAAAATTCCGGAAAAAAGTCAACCGGTCGGCCGTAATCGGCGAAAAACCGTTTTTTTCACACCCTTTCATAGAAGTGGGTCATGTCATATATCAAAATGTCGGGCTCGGCGAGGTGCCTTAAGGCGGTGCAAGAAAATTCCGGAAAAAGTCAACCGGTCGGCCGTAATCGGCGAAAAACCGTTTTTTCACACCTTTCATAGAAGTGGGTCATGTCATATATCAAAATGTCAGGGCTCGGCGAGTGCCTTAAGGCGGTGCAAGAAAATTCCGGAAAAAGTCAACCGGTCGGCCGTAATCGGCGAAAAACCGTTTTTTCACACCTTTCATAGAAGTGGGTCATGTCATATATCAAAATGTCGGGCTCGGCGAGTGCCTTAAGGCGGTGCAAAGAAAATTCCGGAAAAAAGTCAACCGGTCGGCCGTAATCGGCGAAAAACCGTTTTTTCACACCTTTCATAGAAGTGGGTCATGTCATATATCAAAATGTCGGGCTCGGCGAGTGCCTTAAGGCGGTGCAAGAAAATTCCGGAAAAAGTCAACCGGTCGGCCGTAATCGGCGAAAAACCGTTTTTTTCACCTTTCATAGAAGTGGGTCATGTCATATATCAAAATGTCGGGCTCGGCGAGTGCCTTAAGGCGGTGCAAGAAAATTCCGGAAAAAAGTCAACCGGTCGGCCGTAATCGGCGAAAAACCGTTTTTCACACCTTTCATAGAAGTGGGTCATGTCATATATCAAAATGTCGGGCTCGGCGAGGTGCCTTAAGGCGGTGCAAGAAAATTCCGGAAAAAAGTCAACCGGTCGGCCGTAATCGGCGAAAAACCGTTTTTTCACACCTTTCATAGAAGTGGGTCATGTCATATATCAAAATGTCGGGCTCGGCGAGTGCCTTAAGGCGGTGCAAGAAAATTCCGGAAAAAGTCAACCGGTCGGCCGTAATCGGCGAAAAACCGTTTTTTCACACCTTTCATAGAAGTGGGTCATGTCATATATCAAAATGTCGGGCTCGGCGAGTGCCTTAAGGCGGTGCAAGAAAATTCCGGAAAAAGTCAACCGGTCGGCCGTAATCGGCGAAAAACCGTTTTTCACACCTTTCATAGAAGTGGGTCATGTCATATATCAAAATGTCGGGCTCGGCGAGTGCCTTAAGGCGGTGCAAGAAAATTCCGGAAAAAGTCAACCGGTCGGCCGTAATCGGCGAAAAACCGTTTTTCACACCTTTCATAGAAGTGGGTCATGTCATATATCAAAATGTCGGGCTCGGCGAGTGCCTTAAGGCGGTGCAAGAAAATTCCGGAAAAAGTCAACCGGTCGGCCGTAATCGGCGAAAAACCGTTTTTCACACCTTTCATAGAAGTGGGTCATGTCATATATCAAAATGTCGGGCTCGGCGAGTGCCTTAAAGGCGGTGCAAGAAAATTCCAGGAAAAAGTCAACCGGTCGGCCGTAATCGGCGAAAAACCGTTTTTTCACACCTTTCATAGAAGTGGGTCATGTCATATATCAAAATGTCGGGCTCGGCGAGTGCCTTAAGGCGGTGCAAGAAAATTCCGGAAAAAGTCAACCGGTCGGCCGTAATCGGCGAAAAACCGTTTTTTCACACCTTTCATAGAAGTGGGTCATGTCATATATCAAAATGTCGGGCTCGGCGAGTGCCTTAAGGCGGTGCAAGAAAATTCCGGAAAAAGTCAACCGGTCGGCCGTAATCGGCGAAAAACCGTTTTTTCACACCTTTCATAGAAGTGGGTCATGTCATATATCAAAATGTCGGGCTCGGCGAGTGCCTTAAGGCGGTGCAAGAAAATTCCGGAAAAAGTCAACCGGTCGGCCGTAATCGGCGAAAAACCGTTTTTTCACACCTTTCATAGAAGTGGGTCATGTCATATATCAAAATGTCGGGCTCGGCGAGTGCCTTAAGGCGGTGCAAGAAAATTCCGGAAAAAGTCAACCGGTCGGCCGTAATCGGCGAAAAACCGTTTTTTCACACCTTTCATAGAAGTGGGTCATGTCATATATCAAAATGTCGGGCTCGGCGAGTGCCTTAAGGCGGTGCAAAGAAAATTCCGGAAAAAGTCAACCGGTCGGCCGTAATCGGCGAAAAACCGTTTTTCACACCTTTCATAGAAGTGGGTCATGTCATATATCAAAATGTCGGGCTCGGCGAGTGCCTTAAGGCGGTGCAAGAAAATTCCGGAAAAAAGTCAACCGGTCGGCCGTAATCGGCGAAAAACCGTTTTTTCACACCTTTCATAGAAGTGGGTCATGTCATATATCAAAATGTCGGGCTCGGCGAGTGCCTTAAGGCGGTGCAAGAAAATTCCGGAAAAAGTCAACCGGTCGGCCGTAATCGGCGAAAAACCGTTTTTTCACACCTTTCATAGAAGTGGGTCATGTCATATATCAAAATGTCGGGCTCGGCGAGTGCCTTAAGGCGGTGCAAAGAAAATTCCGGAAAAAAGTCAACCGGTCGGCCGTAATCGGCGAAAAACCGTTTTTTCACACCTTTCATAGAAGTGGGTCATGTCATATATCAAAATGTCGGGCTCGGCGAGTGCCTTAAGGCGGTGCAAGAAAATTCCGGAAAAAGTCAACCGGTCGGCCGTAATCGGCGAAAAACCGTTTTTTCACACCTTTCATAGAAGTGGGTCATGTCATATATCAAAATGTCGGGCTCGGCGGGAGTGCCTTAAGGCGGTGCAAAGAAAATTCCGGAAAAAGTCAACCGGTCGGCCGTAATCGGCGAAAAACCGTTTTTTCACACCTTTCATAGAAGTGGGTCATGTCATATATCAAAATGTCGGGCTCGGCGAGTGCCTTAAGGCGGTGCAAGAAAATTCCGAAAAAAGTCAACCGGTCGGCCGTAATCGGCGAAAAACCGTTTTTTCACACCTTTCATAGAAGTGGGTCATGTCATATATCAAAATGTCGGGCTCGGCGAGTGCCTTAAGGCGGTGCAAGAAAATTCCGGAAAAAAGTCAACCGGTCGGCCGTAATCGGCGAAAAACCGTTTTTCACACCTTTCATAGAAGTGGGTCATGTCATATATCAAAATGTCGGGCTCGGCGAGTGCCTTAAGGCGGTGCAAGAAAATTCCGGAAAAAGTCAACCGGTCGGCCGTAATCGGCGAAAAACCGTTTTTTCCACCTTTCATAGAAGTGGGTCATGTCATATATCAAAATGTCGGGCTCGGCGAGTGCCTTAAGGCGGTGCAAGAAAATTCCGGAAAAAGTCAACCGGTCGGCCGTAATCGGCGAAAAACCGTTTTTCACACCTTTCATAGAAGTGGGTCATGTCATATATCAAAATGTCGGGCTCGGCGAGTGCCTTAAGGCGGTGCAAGAAAATTCCGGAAAAAGTCAACCGGTCGGCCGTAATCGGCGAAAAACCGTTTTTCACACCTTTCATAGAAGTGGGTCATGTCATATATCAAAATGTCGGGCTCGGCGAGTGCCTTAAGGCGGTGCAAGAAAATTCCGGAAAAAGTCAACCGGTCGGCCGTAATCGGCGAAAAACCGTTTTTTTCACACCTTTCATAGAAGTGGGTCATGTCATATATCAAAATGTCCGGGCTCGGCGAGTGCCTTAAGGCGGTGCAAGAAAATTCCGGAAAAAGTCAACCGGTCGGCCGTAATCGGCGAAAAACCGTTTTTTCACACCTTTCATAGAAGTGGGTCATGTCATATATCAAAATGTCGGGCTCGGCGAGTGCCTTAAGGCGGTGCAAGAAAATTCCGGAAAAAGTCAACCGGTCGGCCGTAATCGGCGAAAAACCGTTTTTCACACCTTTCATAGAAGTGGGTCATGTCATATATCAAAATGTCGGGCTCGGCGAGTGCCTTAAGGCGGTGCAAGAAAATTCCGGAAAAAGTCAACCGGTCGGCCGTAATCGGCGAAAAACCGTTTTTTCACACCTTTCATAGAAGTGGGTCATGTCATATATCAAAATGTCAGGGCTCGGCGAGTGCCTTAAGGCGGTGCAAGAAAATTCCGGAAAAAGTCAACCGGTCGGCCGTAATCGGCGAAAAACCGTTTTTCACACCTTTCATAGAAGTGGGTCATGTCATATATCAAAATGTCGGGCTCGGCGAGTGCCTTAAGGCGGTGCAAGAAAATTCCGGAAAAAGTCAACCGGTCGGCCGTAATCGGCGAAAAACCGTTTTTTCACACCTTTCATAGAAGTGGGTCATGTCATATATCAAAATGTCGGGCTCGGCGAGTGCCTTAAGGCGGTGCAAGAAAATTCCGGAAAAAGTCAACCGGTCGGCCGTAATCGGCGAAAAACCGTTTTTTCACACCTTTCATAGAAGTGGGTCATGTCATATATCAAAATGTCGGGCTCGGCGAGTGCCTTAAGGCGGTGCAAGAAAATTCCGGAAAAAGTCAACCGGTCGGCCGTAATCGGCGAAAAACCGTTTTTTCACACCTTTCATAGAAGTGGGTCATGTCATATATCAAAATGTCGGGCTCGGCGAGTGCCTTAAGGCGGTGCAAGAAAATTCCGGAAAAAGTCAACCGGTCGGCCGTAATCGGCGAAAAACCGTTTTTCACACCTTTCATAGAAGTGGGTCATGTCATATATCAAAATGTCGGGCTCGGCGAGTGCCTTAAGGCGGTGCAAGAAAATTCCGGAAAAAGTCAACCGGTCGGCCGTAATCGGCGAAAAACCGTTTTTTCACACCTTTCATAGAAGTGGGTCATGTCATATATCAAAATGTCGGGCTCGGCGAGTGCCTTAAGGCGGTGCAAGAAAATTCCGGAAAAAAGTCAACCGGTCGGCCGTAATCGGCGAAAAACCGTTTTTTCACACCTTTCATAGAAGTGGGTCATGTCATATATCAAAATGTCGGGCTCGGCGAGTGCCTTAAGGCGGTGCAAGAAAATTCCGGAAAAAGTCAACCGGTCGGCCGTAATCGGCGAAAAACCGTTTTTTTTCACACCTTTCATAGAAGTGGGTCATGTCATATATCAAAATGTCGGGCTCGGCGAGTGCCTTAAGGCGGTGCAAGAAAATTCCGGAAAAAGTCAACCGGTCGGCCGTAATCGGCGAAAAACCGTTTTTTTCACACCTTTCATAGAAGTGGGTCATGTCATATATCAAAATGTCGGGCTCGGCGAGTGCCTTAAGGCGGTGCAAGAAAATTCCGGAAAAAGTCAACCGGTCGGCCGTAATCGGCGAAAAACCGTTTTTTCACACCTTTCATAGAAGTGGGTCATGTCATATATCAAAATGTCGGGCTCGGCGAGTGCCTTAAGGCGGTGCAAAGAAAATTCCGGAAAAAAGTCAACCGGTCGGCCGTAATCGGCGAAAAACCGTTTTTTCACACCTTTCATAGAAGTGGGTCATGTCATATATCAAAATGTCGGGCTCGGCGAGTGCCTTAAGGCGGTGCAAGAAAATTCCGGAAAAAAGTCAACCGGTCGGCCGTAATCGGCGAAAAACCGTTTTTCACACCTTTCATAGAAGTGGGTCATGTCATATATCAAAATGTCGGGCTCGGCGAGTGCCTTAAGGCGGTGCAAGAAAATTCCGGAAAAAGTCAACCGGTCGGCCGTAATCGGCGAAAAACCGTTTTTTCACACCTTTCATAGAAGTGGGTCATGTCATATATCAAAATGTCGGGCTCGGCGAGTGCCTTAAGGCGGTGCAAGAAAATTCCGGAAAAAGTCAACCGGTCGGCCGTAATCGGCGAAAAACCGTTTTTTCACACCTTTCATAGAAGTGGGTCATGTCATATATCAAAATGTCGGGCTCGGCGAGTGCCTTAAGGCGGTGCAAGAAAATTCCGGAAAAAGTCAACCGGTCGGCCGTAATCGGCGAAAAACCGTTTTTTCACACCTTTCATAGAAGTGGGTCATGTCATATATCAAAATGTCGGGCTCGGCGAGTGCCTTAAGGCGGTGCAAGAAAATTCCGGAAAAAGTCAACCGGTCGGCCGTAATCGGCGAAAAACCGTTTTTTCACACCTTTCATAGAAGTGGGTCATGTCATATATCAAAATGTCGGGCTCGGCGAGTGCCTTAAGGCGGTGCAAGAAAATTCCGGAAAAAGTCAACCGGTCGGCCGTAATCGGCGAAAAACCGTTTTTTCACACCTTTCATAGAAGTGGGTCATGTCATATATCAAAATGTCGGGCTCGGCGAGTGCCTTAAGGCGGTGCAAGAAAATTCCGGAAAAAGTCAACCGGTCGGCCGTAATCGGCGAAAAACCGTTTTTTCACACCTTTCATAGAAGTGGGTCATGTCATATATCAAAATGTCGGGCTCGGCGAGTGCCTTAAGGCGGTGCAAAGAAAATTCCGGAAAAAAGTCAACCGGTCGGCCGTAATCGGCGAAAAACCGTTTTTCACACCTTTCATAGAAGTGGGTCATGTCATATATCAAAATGTCGGGCTCGGCGAGTGCCTTAAGGCGGTGCAAGAAAATTCCGGAAAAAGTCAACCGGTCGGCCGTAATCGGCGAAAAACCGTTTTTTCACACCTTTCATAGAAGTGGGTCATGTCATATATCAAAATGTCGGGCTCGGCGAGTGCCTTAAGGCGGTGCAAGAAAATTCCGGAAAAAGTCAACCGGTCGGCCGTAATCGGCGAAAAACCGTTTTTTCACACCTTTCATAGAAGTGGGTCATGTCATATATCAAAATGTCGGGCTCGGCGAGTGCCTTAAGGCGGTGCAAGAAAATTCCGGAAAAAGTCAACCGGTCGGCCGTAATCGGCGAAAAACCGTTTTTCACACCTTTCATAGAAGTGGGTCATGTCATATATCAAAATGTCGGGCTCGGCAGGTGCCTTAAGGCGGTGCAAGAAAATTCCGGAAAAAGTCAACCGGTCGGCCGTAATCGGCGAAAAACCGTTTTTTCACACCTTTCATAGAAGTGGGTCATGTCATATATCAAAATGTCGGGCTCGGCGAGTGCCTTAAGGCGGTGCAAGAAAATTCCGGAAAAAGTCAACCGGTCGGCCGTAATCGGCGAAAAACCGTTTTTTTCACACCTTTCATAGAAGTGGGTCATGTCATATATCAAAATGTCGGGCTCGGCGAGTGCCTTAAGGCGGTGCAAGAAAATTCCGGAAAAAGTCAACCGGTCGGCCGTAATCGGCGAAAAACCGTTTTTTCACACCTTTCATAGAAGTGGGTCATGTCATATATCAAAATGTCGGGCTCGGCGAGTGCCTTAAGGCGGTGCAAGAAAATTCCGGAAAAAGTCAACCGGTCGGCCGTAATCGGCGAAAAACCGTTTTTTCACACCTTTCATAGAAGTGGGTCATGTCATATATCAAAATGTCGGGCTCGGCGAGTGCCTTAAGGCGGTGCAAGAAAATTCCGGAAAAAGTCAACCGGTCGGCCGTAATCGGCGAAAAACCGTTTTTTTCACACCTTTCATAGAAGTGGGTCATGTCATATATCAAAATGTCGGGCTCGGCGAGTGCCTTAAGGCGGTGCAAGAAAATTCCGGAAAAAGTCAACCGGTCGGCCGTAATCGGCGAAAAACCGTTTTTTCACACCTTTCATAGAAGTGGGTCATGTCATATATCAAAATGTCGGGCTCGGCGAGTGCCTTAAGGCGGTGCAAGAAAATTCCGGAAAAAGTCAACCGGTCGGCCGTAATCGGCGAAAAACCGTTTTTTTCACACCTTTCATAGAAGTGGGTCATGTCATATATCAAAATGTCGGGCTCGGCGAGTGCCTTAAGGCGGTGCAAGAAAAATTCCGGAAAAAGTCAACCGGTCGGCCGTAATCGGCGAAAAACCGTTTTTTTCACACCTTTCATAGAAGTGGGTCATGTCATATATCAAAATGTCGGGCTCGGCGAGTGCCTTAAGGCGGTGCAAAGAAAATTCCGGAAAAAGTCAACCGGTCGGCCGTAATCGGCGAAAAACCGTTTTTCACACCTTTCATAGAAGTGGGTCATGTCATATATCAAAATGTCGGGCTCGGCGAGTGCCTTAAGGCGGTGCAAGAAAATTCCGGAAAAAAGTCAACCGGTCGGCCGTAATCGGCGAAAAACCGTTTTTTCACACCTTTCATAGAAGTGGGTCATGTCATATATCAAAATGTCGGGCTCGGCGAGTGCCTTAAGGCGGTGCAAGAAAATTCCGGAAAAAGTCAACCGGTCGGCCGTAATCGGCGAAAAACCGTTTTTTCACACCTTTCATAGAAGTGGGTCATGTCATATATCAAAATGTCGGGCTCGGCGAGTGCCTTAAGGCGGTGCAAGAAAATTCCGGAAAAAGTCAACCGGTCGGCCGTAATCGGCGAAAAACCGTTTTTTCACACCTTTCATAGAAGTGGGTCATGTCATATATCAAAATGTCGGGCTCGGCGAGTGCCTTAAGGCGGTGCAAGAAAATTCCGGAAAAAGTCAACCGGTCGGCCGTAATCGGCGAAAAACCGTTTTTCACACCTTTCATAGAAGTGGGTCATGTCATATATCAAAATGTCGGGCTCGGCGAGTGCCTTAAGGCGGTGCAAGAAAATTCCGGAAAAAGTCAACCGGTCGGCCGTAATCGGCGAAAAACCGTTTTTTTCACACCTTTCATAGAAGTGGGTCATGTCATATATCAAAATGTCGGGCTCGGCGAGTGCCTTAAGGCGGTGCAAGAAAATTCCGGAAAAAGTCAACCGGTCGGCCGTAATCGGCGAAAAACCGTTTTTTTCACACCTTTCATAGAAGTGGGTCATGTCATATATCAAAATGTCGGGCTCGGCGAGTGCCTTAAGGCGGTGCAAGAAAATTCCGGAAAAAAGTCAACCGGTCGGCCGTAATCGGCGAAAAACCGTTTTTTCACACCTTTCATAGAAGTGGGTCATGTCATATATCAAAATGTCGGGCTCGGCGAGTGCCTTAAGGCGGTGCAAAGAAAATTCCGGAAAAAGTCAACCGGTCGGCCGTAATCGGCGAAAAACCGTTTTTTCACACCTTTCATAGAAGTGGGTCATGTCATATATCAAAATGTCGGGCTCGGCGAGTGCCTTAAGGCGGTGCAAGAAAATTCCGGAAAAAGTCAACCGGTCGGCCGTAATCGGCGAAAAACCGTTTTTTCACACCTTTCATAGAAGTGGGTCATGTCATATATCAAAATGTCGGGCTCGGCGAGTGCCTTAAGGCGGTGCAAGAAAATTCCGGAAAAAGTCAACCGGTCGGCCGTAATCGGCGAAAAACCGTTTTTCACACCTTTCATAGAAGTGGGTCATGTCATATATCAAAATGTCGGGCTCGGCGAGTGCCTTAAGGCGGTGCAAGAAAATTCCGGAAAAAGTCAACCGGTCGGCCGTAATCGGCGAAAAACCGTTTTTTCACCTTTCATAGAAGTGGGTCATGTCATATATCAAAATGTCGGGCTCGGCGAGTGCCTTAAGGCGGTGCAAGAAAATTCCGGAAAAAGTCAACCGGTCGGCCGTAATCGGCGAAAAACCGTTTTTTCACACCTTTCATAGAAGTGGGTCATGTCATATATCAAAATGTCGGGCTCGGCGAGTGCCTTAAGGCGGTGCAAGAAAATTCCGGAAAAAGTCAACCGGTCGGCCGTAATCGGCGAAAAACCGTTTTTTCACACCTTTCATAGAAGTGGGTCATGTCATATATCAAAATGTCGGGCTCGGCGAGTGCCTTAAGGCGGTGCAAGAAAATTCCGGAAAAAGTCAACCGGTCGGCCGTAATCGGCGAAAAACCGTTTTTTCACACCTTTCATAGAAGTGGGTCATGTCATATATCAAAATGTCGGGCTCGGCGAGTGCCTTAAGGCGGTGCAAGAAAATTCCGGAAAAAGTCAACCGGTCGGCCGTAATCGGCGAAAAACCGTTTTTTTCACACCTTTCATAGAAGTGGGTCATGTCATATATCAAAATGTCGGGCTCGGCGAGTGCCTTAAGGCGGTGCAAGAAAATTCCGGAAAAAGTCAACCGGTCGGCCGTAATCGGCGAAAAACCGTTTTTTCACACCTTTCATAGAAGTGGGTCATGTCATATATCAAAATGTCGGGCTCGGCGAGTGCCTTAAGGCGGTGCAAGAAAATTCCGGAAAAAGTCAACCGGTCGGCCGTAATCGGCGAAAAACCGTTTTTTCACACCTTTCATAGAAGTGGGTCATGTCATATATCAAAATGTCGGGCTCGGCGAGTGCCTTAAGGCGGTGCAAGAAAATTCCGGAAAAAGTCAACCGGTCGGCCGTAATCGGCGAAAAACCGTTTTTTTCACACCTTTCATAGAAGTGGGTCATGTCATATATCAAAATGTCGGGCTCGGCGAGTGCCTTAAGGCGGTGCAAGAAAATTCCGGAAAAAGTCAACCGGTCGGCCGTAATCGGCGAAAAACCGTTTTTCACACCTTTCATAGAAGTGGGTCATGTCATATATCAAAATGTCGGGCTCGGCGAGTGCCTTAAGGCGGTGCAAGAAAATTCCGGAAAAAGTCAACCGGTCGGCCGTAATCGGCGAAAAACCGTTTTTTCACACCTTTCATAGAAGTGGGTCATGTCATATATCAAAATGTCGGGCTCGGCGAGTGCCTTAAGGCGGTGCAAGAAAATTCCGGAAAAAGTCAACCGGTCGGCCGTAATCGGCGAAAAACCGTTTTTTCACACCTTTCATAGAAGTGGGTCATGTCATATATCAAAATGTCGGGCTCGGCGAGTGCCTTAAGGCGGTGCAAGAAAATTCCGGAAAAAGTCAACCGGTCGGCCGTAATCGGCGAAAAACCGTTTTTTCACACCTTTCATAGAAGTGGGTCATGTCATATATCAAAATGTCGGGCTCGGCGAGTGCCTTAAGGCGGTGCAAGAAAATTCCGGAAAAAGTCAACCGGTCGGCCGTAATCGGCGAAAAACCGTTTTTTCACACCTTTCATAGAAGTGGGTCATGTCATATATCAAAATGTCGGGCTCGGCGAGTGCCTTAAGGCGGTGCAAGAAAATTCCGGAAAAAGTCAACCGGTCGGCCGTAATCGGCGAAAAACCGTTTTTTCACCTTTCATAGAAGTGGGTCATGTCATATATCAAAATGTCGGGCTCGGCGAGTGCCTTAAGGCGGTGCAAGAAAATTCCGGAAAAAAGTCAACCGGTCGGCCGTAATCGGCGAAAAACCGTTTTTTCACACCTTTCATAGAAGTGGGTCATGTCATATATCAAAATGTCGGGCTCGGCGAGTGCCTTAAGGCGGTGCAAGAAAATTCCGGAAAAAGTCAACCGGTCGGCCGTAATCGGCGAAAAACCGTTTTTTCACACCTTTCATAGAAGTGGGTCATGTCATATATCAAAATGTCGGGCTCGGCGAGTGCCTTAAGGCGGTGCAAGAAAATTCCGGAAAAAGTCAACCGGTCGGCCGTAATCGGCGAAAAACCGTTTTTTCACACCTTTCATAGAAGTGGGTCATGTCATATATCAAAATGTCGGGCTCGGCGAGTGCCTTAAGGCGGTGCAAGAAAAATTCCGGAAAAAGTCAACCGGTCGGCCGTAATCGGCGAAAAACCGTTTTTTCACACCTTTCATAGAAGTGGGTCATGTCATATATCAAAATGTCGGGCTCGGCGAGTGCCTTAAGGCGGTGCAAGAAAATTCCGGAAAAAGTCAACCGGTCGGCCGTAATCGGCGAAAAACCGTTTTTTCACACCTTTCATAGAAGTGGGTCATGTCATATATCAAAATGTCGGGCTCGGCGAGTGCCTTAAGGCGGTGCAAGAAAATTCCGGAAAAAGTCAACCGGTCGGCCGTAATCGGCGAAAAACCGTTTTTTCACACCTTTCATAGAAGTGGGTCATGTCATATATCAAAATGTCGGGCTCGGCGAGTGCCTTAAGGCGGTGCAAGAAAATTCCGGAAAAAGTCAACCGGTCGGCCGTAATCGGCGAAAAACCGTTTTTTCACACCTTTCATAGAAGTGGGTCATGTCATATATCAAAATGTCGGGCTCGGCGAGTGCCTTAAGGCGGTGCAAGAAAATTCCGGAAAAAGTCAACCGGTCGGCCGTAATCGGCGAAAAACCGTTTTTCACACCTTTCATAGAAGTGGGTCATGTCATATATCAAAATGTCGGGCTCGGCGAGTGCCTTAAGGCGGTGCAAGAAAATTCCGGAAAAAGTCAACCGGTCGGCCGTAATCGGCGAAAAACCGTTTTTTCACACCTTTCATCCAAGTGGGTCATGTCATATATCAAAAAGTCGGGCTCGGCAATGGCTTAGGCTGGTCTACCGGTCGTTCGACTTATTTTGTAACAAATAGTATTTTCATGTTCAGGAAAATATAGTTATCCGTTTTCAACATTAGTTTTGCATTTAAAATGGGTAGCAAAAACGTCAATTTTCGGTGATATGTGAATAGGTTATTAGCATGTATACAATTAAAATAAAAAAGGGCGTTTAGATCCCTCAATCTCACCTGGCTCAGAAAAGCTGAGTTGGGTTGGTTATTCCTATATAAGAACAGCATTTGCTGCTGTTATAGACTATTTATGCAGTTTATACAGGCATTCAATCTACATGACAATGTTAGGAAAACCCATCGGAATATTAACAGTGTCCTTTATCTTTATGTGTTACACTGTCTGAAATTTAAATCAAATGTAAGAATCAGACTACAAAAGTATTTCACAGCGCCTTACTTAACATGACAAGTGTATGCACATGTAAGTTCTAAATGTCTTATGCTTCGCCTTGGTAAGACATGTATAAATAAACCAGAGTAAACCATTTATGTATAATTTACTTAGATTTATAATACATACTTCTACCATGTTTACTATTATTTACGCTAACCGAAAGAGTGTAAAGTATGTATATATGTATATAACATAATTTATTTCTTCGTTTTTCTTTAAAATGATCTAGAACTGTACATTCTACTTATATAGTTGCTATATTATATTTGTTGTTTCATGAATAAATTGTACTGTCTCATACAAATGGGGAAATAAAGAGAATTTATAATCAGATCCAAAAAAAATTATTTCATTGGTCAACACTCGATAGGGTATGAAACAGAGTCACCCTTTGACTAAATTTATAGTGTTAGTCAATGCGCAAAACAAAAAGAGCATCTGACCACATAGTGTAGGTCCGCAAGTTCTTAGACAAAATAACCTGCTTCCGGGTCTCGCCTATTTACCAACATACCTGATTGACTGTGGCCAAGGGAAGTAACCCGCGGCGAGTAGAACTATTTACAACATTCAAACCTTAAACGTATTTAGGAAAAAAAAGGTTTCGAATTGAAGTTTCTACATCAGAAATGACTCATTCCATTTCAACAAAACGTAAAAAGTGAACCATTTATTAAACCATTTTAATAAGGGTGTTATATATTTTATTTCCTTGAACCTACCCTGAACACATTCGAAACCTACGGTTCTAAGTAGACTTATATCCCACTGTTTTGTTCAATGATAAATAACACAAAATTGTATAGAAAAAAAAAAAAGTGGTGAAAAAGTTTGGGAGAAAAGTGCACGGGCATTACGTGAAACATGCTATTAACGGTACTGTGATAGTCTGTCATTTAAAAAAAACGCAGTGACTGACGGAATATATATTAATTCTCAAAGTCTATAAAATTATTAAAAATGAGGCAAATAAAAACCGATGAGCTAAAGGTCTCATAAAACATAATAATCGCAATTTAATGAGTGCGTTAGTGGCGTACGGAGGAAAATGGGGAGAACGAGCGAATAAGGAAGGTATAATGATGCAGGCATGCAGGCAGGATAATGAGAGTTAGTGGAGAAGAAAAGAGAGGAGAAGGGTACATAAAAGTTCTTTTCCCGTAACTTACGATTTTGTTTCTTTTTAATGTAATATTGATACGAAAAATAAACGTAAATAAATATTATCATTTTTTTTTCCATTATATTTTAATAATTCAGGAATACACAGCCTAATGCATAATTTATCTTTCCAAACAAACTCAATACATGCATAAAAATGCATTAGTGTCAATGAGATAATTATAGATATTGACGGACAGACGAACGGCTTAATAACTGGCCTTGTGAACATGACAGAGATGGGTGCATAAATGCGTGACTTAGGAAAAAAAAATATCATTTTCATCATGGTATTGAAGTATTAACACCACCATATTGCTTCACGAGAAGAACAGACAAAAAAACGCTCAACTTGAATCAATGCGATTTTATACGAAACTTTAGGAAAATGTTTCTCCTTAATTTTTTAAACACTTCCTGAAAAAGCAAGTCGCCGTTCAATATATTTGTTAATATTAAAAACCGTAAAGACAGTCACAGATCCAAAATACAATTGACCATTTATTTAACAGTCGCAAAGTTAAATGACGTAACCAATCAGGATCGACGTTACGATATTAGCTCGCGTTGTTACTCAAATTTTGAAACTTTCGTAAGTTAAATATTTACACATTTGGCACCAGGCAACTGTAACACTGGTCAGAAGAGTCTGGCAAAGAAGTTAACATCACTGTTGATTCCATGGAAACAATCGATATTTCTTACTACTATTCTTCAAAATATACATGGATAATACATAATTCCTTGACAGGCATGCAATGATGAGTTCTCCATGTACATTATGTGAAGTTCCTGCAATGCATCGTTATTTTTTTGATAATTCATCACAACTAGTAGTGATTTTGTTTTTGTAAAACTTTTCAGAAATAATAAGCAGCAAACATGACAGTACTGACATTTTAGTACTGGACAACTACAGAGAAAAGTCATTATTCAAAATAAATGTTATCAGCACCTTTTTGTAAGAATAGGAAGTTGCGAGACAGAGAGCGGCATACGGAGCGCAGTGTGTGTGTGGGGGGGGGGGGGGAGGGGGTTGGGGCGGGGTAGGGGAGATGTATTGGTGCGGGTTGTGAACGATCAGGGACACATAACGTGATCCTGAAGACAACTGCTTCTGAAAAGGCAGTCGCACACGGAAGCACTTTTTCTAAAAAAAATATTCTTCCACGATATTACAAGTGTCTATAATAGCCATGTCTCTTCTTAATTCCTCTTAATCAGATTTTCCGTAGAATGTGTGTTTTCGTCTTTCGTACGATTTAAGAACACAGGGTCGCAAATTCCAGTGATACAACTACTGGTATGCCTTCGCTTTATACTTATTATCCCCTGATATAATTTTGCCGTTGTCCTCCTGTCTGTCCGTCCGTCCCTCAGTCTGCTGTGTGCTTTTTGCGTTGAATATCGCTATTTGTAAGATATATGCGGCAGCGTCCGCCGTATAAAGCGCACGTTATCTATATGCGGTAGACATGTGCCTTGTTCCACCTCTCATATTTTGTTTAAATTATATTCATATTTGATTTAATGATAGTGATGAAATAAAAGATAGCAAATTAAACCGATGTATGAAAGTCCGAAACAGGATATATGACTAAAATATATAGAATGGTTGGGCATTGAAGATTTTTTTTTGTAATTATTGACTGCACATGTTGTTGTTGCTGTTTGAAACGACTCAGAAGATCTGTTAACTGTCCAATTAATTTCAGCCATGCTGAGACAAAATCATAATTTTTGTGGAAGTAAAAGTGTCTGTAGATCTCATTAAAACAAAGCGCAATCAATAAACCCAAAAAATAACCCACTACCTTTGTAGATTCTATTGCCATAAAGTTATTTACTTGATTACCTCCCTTTAATAACTTTTTAGTAAAATTGAAACTTTTTTTCTTATCAGTTGTCTTGTGTATTTTTAAAAAGAAAATTAAGCATAAGTAAGTATCATTCTTATCAAAATAAGACAATAAAGAGATACTTTAAATGTTTACTGACACATTTCATTAGCCTTAATACGGGTTGTATATATACACTGCGCCTCTCGCGGGCGGGCACGACAATCAAGTGATGACAATTAAAACCTAGACGCTCGTCTGATTTTAATTGAATTTTGTATGTCCAAATCATTATTTGGGCACAGAATTGCATATCATAATAATTCATTGAAAAAGGTAATAACAAGTCATCAGGAACCGCATCTGTTATATTTCAATGTACATATGTATAATAATTGATAAGATAAAAAGAAATCTAATCCGAATTAGAAATTAACTGACGGATGTGTGGATATATAGTTTCCAACGAAAGCTGGACAGAATGAAGGCCGACACCCATCTTGTTAATTTTGAAACTAACACCTATACCACTGTCGACACAAACTCGTCTTGTAAATACTGTTCTGACATATATTTATACAATAAGCTAGTAACATTGTATTGTATGTTTTATATTAGTTTCGTCAAAACCATGTCAAAGACGAACAACAGCTATTACTTTGGTCTTACTCTAAAAAATGGTATCAAAGATAAAGGAGAAAAACTGGTGTATTTAGGCCTATCAGTGGAGTTTGTTTCCAAGGCTTCCGACAGACTATTTCTACCTCTAACCTCGCAAAATCGTTGACAGTCAAAATGTTTGTAAACAAAATAACGCACATCCACAAGACTGCTGAAAAGTCTCGTTATTTAAAAGTGCATCCCGACCAATAAGTTAACTTTGGCTACCTGTCAGTGTATTGCTTTAAACCAGTCTGATAACATGAATTGTAAACCAGTCCGATGAAAATAGAAAGTGCAACCCGACCATTTAGTTTAAGGTCCATTACTAACACCAAATCGAATTTTCTTTTAAATCTGGAATTGTAACAGGGAAATACAGTTTAAAACTGGCTTCTAAAACTTTACAATAGCCGTGGAGTATTTCCCTGTTTGAAATACTGCTGCAGAAAAACGAGTGAATGCTTGTATATTTCCTTAGATTGATAAGGGTGTTTTTTTGTCCTACTTTCGCTTTAGTAAATGAAGTAAACAGTCAGACATGTACTTTGCACATCATAGAAAGTAAAGTTGTTCAATTATAATTCAAAATAGGTATGCTTATCTATGTACAACCTATTTACAGCCTCACTCTGGGACATTTCTGGAAAATTACAAAGATATTTGAAAACGGGAAAACTTACTTTCGTTTTCGTTTTAAAGGCAAAATTCTTTTGTTAAACTCAAATTTTCAACACAGTATGGTCACATTTAATGCAGTACATGTATGTCATATTTTTCCTTCTTAAAAGAAAATTCGATTTGGTGTTAGTAATGGACTTTTAACTTTGGCTACCTGTCAGTTTATTGCTCTAACATGAAATGTCTGCTAAAAATTGACAGTGATACTTCCTTTCAAAAACAAACTGAGATGATTGTAAACTTTAAATTAAAAAATCAAGTCATATATAGTAGCGTAATGGATCCACATTACCAGATACCGGACGATACCGGCATGTTTGAACGACTACGGTTTTTGTACTGGCCGTAAAGTCTACTATACTACCTATTAAACGTTTACATAAGTATATAAAACAATTTGACGTTTACATGGATAAAAGATAGAACTATCAACTTTTTGATAAATTTAAAGCTACACAATGAACAGTGGTTTAACCCATTCTTTATTGTACCTTCCTAGGCGATTTTCATTCATTTTATAACATTTTGTTCAAAGAACTATACACTACTTCACTTACATGTTACATTTTCCAAGCACGTATTAAATATAGCAGGCCGCTTCTGCGGCTCGCAATAAAGGTGAAAACTGTGGAACTCTGTTCAAAAACAAGTAAGCAGCAGCTGCATCTGTTATCAATTGAAATGGATATATATCTATTACTTTATACGGGCGAAGCCCGACCATAGGTAAACGTATGTACGAGTATTTAATTGAATACTGAAAGCAATAAAATTAATGAATTCACGATTACCCATGGAAGATTTCAATTTGTCCGCACCAATGGACGATACGATAACATACTTATAACGATGCACCGTCTGTACGCAATCGCAACGTCTCGGCAGAATGAAGGGTAAGGACATTTGCCGAAGACTTCCGATTGCGTCTACAGGTACTCTGTTGTTGTTGTCATTAAATGTCTGCAATTTTTGTGTTTGAAAACGCAACACTTCAGCTTTGTACTTTGAAATGTAAAGAGATCCTATTTATACACATTCCTAAAGTTTGATGCTCTTTCTTGTGATAAAAAGCACCATTTCTTTTCACAATCAACCCTCGATGCATGACTCTATGGATATTCGTGACCAATAATTTTCGGAACTTGAACCGTTTTTGCGTCCCCTGAAAATTCGTACCATTTCTAAAATTATGCTTTCGCCCGATATAGGTATTGCCTATTTTCATATTAAGATAAAAAGAATTTGTCCAATCCAAATTAGACTCTACTAACGGATGTGTGGATATAGTTTCCAACGAAAGCTGGACAAAATGAATTCCGACACCCATCTGGTTGATTTCGGAACTGACACCTTTGGAACATTGGAAAGTGCCGACTCCTGGACGATACGATAACATACTTATAACGCTTCACCGTCTATAAACTTCCGCACAACGTGACGTCATTTATCAAAAGAAATTGTGACGTCATTTTGTTTTGAAAAAACGGAACACTTTTTCATTGAATGCAGGTTGGTACTTTGAAATGAAAAGAGATCCTCTTCATACACATTACTAATTAAAGTTTGATGCTCTTTCTTGTGACGCCATAAAAATCACCATTTCGTTTCGCAAACCACCCTTGATTCATGACTCTATGGATATTCGCTAGGCCCTACCAATATTTTTCGTAACTTGAACCGTTTTTGCGCCCCTGTAAATGCGTGTAATTTCTTAAAATGAAATTCCTGTTATGCTTTCGCCCAATATAGGTAAATGCCTATTTTCATATTGCTAAAATGATTACAAAATCGTTTAAAGAGAGAATTTCACATAGGTCCGCAAATGGGCCCGCAGAGGCCCGCAGAATAAACAGTCAACACTGACCCGGCAACCTTGGAACCTTTCGATGACTGAATGAGCTCCGCGCTCTGAGGGGAGGTAACCGCTACGGGGAGTTTGTAAAGGAACGTGAAGTG